>JAFBJQ010001473.1:369069-396607 GCA_016785345.1 Trinectes maculatus
ATAATTACTGGCCAATAAAACACATTTATTGGATCTAGTTGCCTCTTCCTGTGACCATTTGCAGTAGTAGTTACTGCTGCATAAAACTTTCACCTTTAATAGAATCTCACACACAGTGAGGAGGTGGGGAGTGTGTGAGTGTGTGTGTGTTGGCGTATTTATTGCAGTCACCACTGGATTCAAGAATTTGATGATTTAATTGCCCTTGCTTGTACGCGTGGCCATATTTCATAGGCTTCACTCTCCTGTGAATCCAATTGCAGTTTGGTAATTGGAGACTTAAAAGAAAAAAATCAAACATGCCACTGAAGTGCTATCAATAAAGTAATCCCTATTCCCAGAGTAGATCCAAATGACAGGCTCAATATGTGTTGTGGAAGTAGGTTGCAGCAAACCCTGTTGGCCCCGATAGCCAATGTGTTATAACCATATTGATGTAGTGGTTCCCTGACATAAATATGTCGGCAATTGATTTCCCTGTATTTATGACAAATGTCAGATTGCTGAGAGTGGAACGTTTTTTGTTTTTTTGCAATTCATAGAGCAACAGTTTGGCTTTGACATTCATGTCGAATTTAATGTGTAGATTGATCCAAATTATTGCTGGTGTTTATTTGATCATGCGACGCTGCTGTGGCCTGTAATGTGACATGGACATAGAACATAAAGCGGCGCTCACAGAAAACGCTGACACAATGGGTCTATTTGCACTGACTGATGAAAGCCATCAGTCAGAGGGGAGCGAGAGAGGCAGCGTGTTACGCTTTGGTTTTCACGACAGCCAGTTCGGGTTCTACACAGTGCAGGTCAGGGCCCGTGATACAGTCTCTCTCTCTGATGGCCAAGGTGTGTGTGTGTCGTCTGCTTGAAGGTAAGTCGATATTAGCCCACAGCTTGCCTGTCTACTCCTGTCCAGGAGAACACAAACACAAGACACACTGACAGGCTCTGTTTACGCGGCCTCTGCTCCACACACCCACAATGCATTTCACTGTATAGGGAGACCAGGCCTCTTCATATCTCCTGTTTGAAAACAGATAGAAAAAGTGAGAGGTGTCATCTACAGACAGGAATGTTGAGAGCGTTTTGTAAGTTGAGGTGACGCATCAGTAGACGAGCCATCCGAGCTGTATAACCTTCCCCTTTCCTGCTGAACAATAACATCCTGGTAATGAGCACATGAACCACCTTGCTGCAGAAGTCGCACTTTCAGACAGCGAGGGGCTGCTGCAGCCTCTCTCCTTAACATCTGGCCGAGGGAGGAGGGAGATGCCTGATGAGTAGCACACTCTCCCCTTTGATTTTGTCTGCATTTGTTTACCTGTATCCTCACTGCTGAAGGATTTGGCAGCTACCCGGGATTCACACAGAGAAGAATAGTAAGCAGCCAGAGTGGCATCTGTTCCTCACCAAGAGGTTCCCCTATGGCTGCGGGCCCACATCTCAAAGCACCTCTCTGAACCTCAGCAAACAGATGGCCCAGCTGCAGCCGACCCTTTGACACCACGCAACCCACGTATCATAACTGGTGCTACAAACAACTGCCTCGCACAGAGATCCTGCCTGACATCTGCCAGCGTGAAGGCTTTACATTTGTATGCACGCACAGCTTTTTGGATAGATAAATGTTGCTGAACTCCGAAATCAATTTGAAAAACCTAAATATACATTGCCAACGCGTTCAAATTAGTGTTACTCAAACATGAATTATACAGGGGTGTAAAGCAAGGGATAGTTTTTAAAACAGCTTAAGATTTATAAGACGGGGAAAAAAATCAATTCGGTTATATGTGAGAAACCGAAATGGAGTTGAGCTGAATTGCAATATGCATGGTGTGAGTGGCAGCTGGGTTCGAAGCTATTTATTATTCAGCATGGTTGGTTGAGCTATGAAGCAAGGGCAGGAAGAGAGAGAGAGAGAGGGAGAAAGAGCAGAGATGGACTAGGTGGCGACACAGTGTACTTTGTTGTGCACTTGCAGGCTGGAAAAGTGATTTTACCCTACTTCATGAACATACACCAAACTGAATACTGAGTGTGTCAGTGTGGTTATTCTACTGTGAGCCTGCAGTTCACGGTGATAAAATGACACAGAGCCAGAAATATTATTACGTTTATAAGGCTTTGATGTTATATTTACATTTGCACCTTTCATCTGTTTCATCATTGTGGATCTTTTGCAAAGTGAAAATAACGTCAGATACAGCGAAAACACTGCAGACCACATCAATCTATGCAGGACATAACGGATCACTGTGCAGATGCTGCCTTCATCATGCATCTACACATTAGAGATACTCAACAACTACAAATCCCTGCGTCTGTGATCCTCGTAGGGAAATTATGTTAGGAGCGTTAACACTATAAAGAGTGTAAGTGGAAGACTGATGACTGGATGATTTTATTGTTGCACCTGTGGCGTCCATCCTGATTCTGGTGTGTTTAACACAGGGTACTTACTCTGAGGCGGGAGCCTGTCTATGATTTCTTTTATCGTTAACTGAGGGCAGATAGTAGAAGCATGAATGATGGAAGTGGTGGTTGTCTGACTTGGGAGCAGGGGTGGATCAGGTGCAGTGAGCTCAAGCTTCCTTTCCATTTTTTTAGTTGACTGGAAAAATGCATTATGGAGTTATGACAGAAATAACCACGGATGCAGCAGCTCTGTCTATTCCCGGGGACTTCATGTATCATGCAGTACTGCAATTTAACCCAAGAGCTGCATATATTCACCTATAGGCTTGTTGATGCAGACACAGACTCTGGACAAGTTGTCATTTATGAACACTGACTGTTTTATCATAGAATTCATATTCACACAATGTAATGATATTCAATGTAACGATAATGTTTGTTTCATCACTGGCTATAAACTGCTGACAAGAAATTTGAATTAATATTAATTCATTCAGAACATTATTATTATTATTATTATTATTATTATTATTATTATTATTATTATTATTATTATTATTATTATATTGACTTGACACACACGTATGTACATATATATATATATATATATATTTTTTTTTTTTTTTTTCCTTTGACTCACCTCCCCCCTCCATGATTTCAGCACTGCCAAAATCGGCGACACGATGGCGCTAGAGGTTCACGTATTAAAATCTCACCCTCGGAAAACATCCACTCGTCTCTGCTTCCCCATTAATAAAACATCAAAACATTTCCGCGCCCTGACAACACACTGCCACCGCTGCGTTACATTTTGCACATCTGTTTGCGGCTGCATTTTCTGCACACACACACACACACACACACACCCCAACATATCCTGCAGTGACAGGTTGGATTAAAATGACAGGGCGGTTTTTACAGTGCGTTACCTGAGGAGCACCATCCTCTGGTCAGGACTCTGGTCCCTCGGGTACCAGACGCACCTGTACGATGACAGCTAGTTTCGGGCACCTATGGACGACTCAGGCGCAGCTCCTGAAATCACTCAGACCGGACCCCCAGACCTGGCTGACATCACTGCGTCTGATCCAGATAGAGCCGTATCGTATAGTACCTCCTCCCTCCTCCTCTCATCCATTTGGAGCAGCCAGTGTGTGGAGTCGGTGGCACTTCATCACAGAGCGCACCAAGGCAGGAGGCGGGCCGTCGGGCGTGAACCAAATAGTAACGGCGAAGCAGAGAGGCAGCAGTGTGTGTGTGGGACAGCGCAGGCAGAGCATCGCTCCTCTACCAGCAGCACGCTTTCGTCTCCACGTTCCTGTAACGCTCCACCGGATCCACTGTTGCACCTCCATCCGCAACTCCACGCCTCCCAGTGTCGCTCGTCGCCAACCGCGTCCGACCCGTTCGCCCAGTAACCGAGGCTTCGTTGGAGATGTCCAAGAAGCGCGCAGCCGAGCCGGGGTCCCGGGTGAAACAGCACGATGCTCAGGGCGACCACACTCGCATCCGCTGTTTCTCGCTGGAGTCCGTAGAATGAAGGCGGCTTAAGTCAAGTCCACCACGCAGAGCGCAAAGATGTCGGTGCCTTTGCTGAAGATCGGCGTCGTGCTCAGCACCATGGCGATGATCACCAACTGGATGTCGCAGACCCTCCCCTCTCTGGTGGGGCTCAATACGACCAAGCTCACGGCGGCGCAGGGAGGATATCCAGACCGGAGCACAGGAGTAAGTTTGGCATTATTTCCTGCTGCTTGCCTGGGGATCTTTTATATATTTAGCTCTTTTTTTTAAAATTCTCTATGAGTGAATGAACATGGACTGTTGGAGTCTATAATTAGTTCCAGCATCGGGGCCATGGCCAGAGCGTTTGATTCTCGGTTAAGAGGAGAGGGAGCAAGCGTGACGCGCGCGCAGGGCGCGTGTGAAAGTAAAAGAAAAAAAAAAAGACTTGGAGATGCAGCACGATAGAAATGGTGCTGATGCTCCAGCTGCCACCGGGCAGTGGAAACTTAGAACTTAGACGAATAACGATAAGAGATCCACTTGCAGGAGTGGAATGTGTTATGTAGGCTATGTCCACGGAACCAGCGGGGAGCCCCTTGCAGCCTCGTGCTTGGGGGAATGGGGGGCGATCGTCCACGGTCGCGGTTTCATGGTGTCTGTCAGATCGTGGTGTTGTTTCTGTGCCAGGGAAAAAAAATCTCACGAGCGCGCTCCCACCTCCAGTGGAGCTCATGAGCGCTTAGATTCGGAACAATGGATGCTGAGGACTGGTCCATGAATGAATCACAAACTGAGGGGATGCGGAGAGCTGATGCTTTTATATCGAATGAATTTAGTTTGTTTTTGATAAACCGAGATTTTGTGAGGTCGTGTTTGATTTGATTTTCGGCGGTGACCAGTGGAATAGTACAGAGCAGGTACTGGAGTCAAACTCGAATTCTCCTCCTCTTGTCATCACACCGTTTGTCAGAAAACAGCACCGCTGACTAACAGCCACTGTGCTCACATTGCTCCTTTTGGATTTTTGTAAGGTCAGGTGTTTCTCACTAATTGAATCAATCTGCAGGTCTGGTCCATCAAGCCCTCTCTCTCCCTTCACTGCTGATGCAGTGTCTTTGTCAAAGTCATCTAGACAGTCTTATCCAAGAGTAACCGGGTATCCAGGAAACCAAAAAAAACAACTTACATCAAACACTTCACACTATGAGCTTCCACTCACATCCCACCCAATGAATAATGGAGAAGCTTCAGCTGTCTTGATTGGCTGCATCTTCCCTTTGTGTGGCTTTGAGATATACAGCAGGGATGGTGCAGAACGGGTGGAGCCTGGTGGGTTGTGGCGTGCAGATGGTGATGGATGCAACAGAGCTGTGGCATTAAGCTGGCATCGCACACTCCACTCACTTTGGTTTTAAACAGCACAGACAAACACGGGCATGTGTCAGCCTTTTGCCTTCTGGCTCCAGCTTTGCTTTGACTCCGCCGTCCTCCAGCTTCTGTCTGCAACCGCCCCATTTCTCTATTTGTCCTCAGGTGTTGCCGGCAAACCCAGAGGAATCATGGCAGGTGTACAGTTCAGCCCAGGATAGTGAGGGAAGGTGTGTCTGCACTGTGGTGGCGCCGCAGCAGTCCATGTGTTCACGGGATGCCCGCACCAAACAACTGAGGCAGCTGCTGGAGAAGGTAAACGCCGCTTCACTCTTCAGCAACACGTGACCCAGTAATCAAAGTCGTACAGTGCGAAGAGAAACTGCTTGCACTCCTTTTTATCTCCTTCACACACAAAGACGTGTGCGCTGCGTTCACACTTAAATGCTTTCCCACATCTTTGGTCTCCCAATCACCTCTGCCTGTTGGATAAGAATAGAAATAATGCTCTAATGAGCTCCCAGCAGGAAACCCAACAGGCACCACGGAGAGGCAGCTATACACTGACTCTGTGGGACTCTGTTGTGCTGTAACACATCCAGAGCAACACATGTAATGATGCAACCCAGGTCTACTCCCAGAGACTGGAAGCTAAGACTACCTCATCTACACACACACACACACACATAAGAACATTTAAGCACATTATGTCAAAGTCCCTTTTCACTGGGATAATCACCAAATTATCCAGAAGAACTAGAAGATTCAAACAAGATGCTAGAAATAGAGATATGATTGAATAAACAAAAGATGAGCCAAGTGCTTGGCGCTTTGGAGAATTATCAAATTATCATTTTGCATTTGTGCCATGTGTCTGAAGCCTCATTGAACTGGCCTGATGTCAGTCAATTCAAGCAGAATGCCAAGCCCAAACAACATATTGATAAACTGTTGAATTTCTGCACATTCTGTTTATTTCTTCACATAAGGCTTGAGAAATTGATTTGTGTAATGTCCATTTGTCCACATGGCACTCCAAGGTTCAAAACATGACCCAGTCCATCCAAGTGCTGGACCAGCGAACCCAGAGGGACCTGCAGTATGTGGAAAAGATGGAGGTCCAGCTCCGAGGTCTGGAAACCAAGTTCAGGCAGGTGGAGGAGAACCACAAGCAGAACACCGCCAAGCAATACAAGGTACAGAGCCACATCTCAATCCATTTAGCCAAATGCCATTCTGTCAAAGTATTCATAGCATACCCAGCTTATGCAGCCTTACCCAGTTTGTGCCTGTGTGTTCCCAAAGTGAAGATGGTTTAGATCAACTTAAAACACCACATAACCACAAAACAATAAGAATCGCACAATTCACGCAGGTTAATTGTTGGATATACTGTACATAACATCACAAACTCACATTATTATCATAATTATCATCATACACCTTGCACAGTGACACCCAGATCTCTGCAAATGCCAATAAATGTATAGGAGACACTAAAACCCTCAGGGAGTTTTTCCTTGAGGCTTTATGGTCCAGTCAGAAGTAATTTTAAATATATTTCATGTAAGTACGACAGAACATTGGCTTCAGATTCAAATCCCCCCCCCCAGTAAAATAATTTTGTTTATAGTAGGGCTGGAAAGATAACTCACTTTTATTATCAGTTACAGATTATTGCCCTATTACATTACATTAAATGTCAGCACAGAGTGAAAAGTGACTCTGCACAACAATAACAATCATATCAAATTTCAACACCCAGTCTTATGTGCAGCTACTGAATCGTCAGTGTTTGCACCCTTTTACCCACGCAAATATATCTGTGTCTGTGTTATCGCCACCTTACGCATGCCCCAAACCCCATGCAACCACCACCACGTCCCATCCAGTGCATGCGTGCAATATTCCGTAACATGTCATGTACTAAGTGTGTGTGCGTTTGTTTGTTTGTGTGTCTGTTAAGTTAGGTTAGCAAGCTCTGGCCCCTGTCAACAGTGTCATTTTCTTGCTTGCAGGGCTAACTTTAAGACATGTAAAGAGAGCCACAGGGAAGAAGAGGCAGGTCAATTCCAGATTCCCCTGAACTGGGCCACAGTACTGAGTGCATTTGGGTGTCAAACAGTTAATTTATCTTTAGCATCATTAAGACTAAGAAACCCCACCCCTCTCCTAAATCAACCCACCACTGATCTCTTCCTGCATGTTACTGCTGTCAGAGTTTTCCATCTAAAAGCTTTTTTCAAAAGTAAATACATTATTATTATTATTACTACTACTATTATTATTATTAATTGCTGTTATGCATTTTATTTTCTCTGGCTTTTGTCTATGCATATTTGGTTACTCAACAAATCTATACGTAAAACTATAGACGTAAAATTCGAGACACTTTGTTGTGTGTGACATGTAAAAGCATGTAACCCTTAATACGATGTTGCATTTTAAACGATGATGACCAATAAAGAGCTTTCCCAATTGTTGTCGGTGTACCGAGGGCTTGCTTTTTAACGGCTGGTCACTGCCGGGACGGAGCCACCCACTCTGCTCGTCCAGCGGGTGGAGAATATGTTCTGGGTTGGTTTGCTCAGACACACTCCTGCACAGACAACACACAGCTGGTCACACACAAATGCTCCACACGGACACAAACAGGGGTCAGGAGAGAGTCAGAGTAGTCAGGTCAGATAGGTGTTTTTATTTATTTACTTTTCTCCTCTTTCTTTTATGGACAACGGGACTCCTTTTGTTGGGCATGACACTCAACCGAGCTTATTCTAATCCTTTCAGGCCATAAAAGCGAAAATGGAGGAGCTTAGACCGTTGATACCAGTGTTGGAGGAGTACAAAGCCGATGCCAAATTGGTATTGCAGTTTAAGGAGGAGGTCCAGAATCTGACGTCAGTTCTAAGCGAACTTCAGGAGGAGATGGGGGCCTATGACTACGAGGAGCTCCACAACAGAGTGTCAAATCTTGAGGAGAGACTCCGAGCATGCATGCAAAAATTAGGTAGGCACAGAAAGCTGTTGGCACACACTGTGCTTCAGACACATGCATGCACAAGCACCCCCACTGACATACAGTATGCTGTGACTGGCTAGAAAGAGATCCGCAGGCATATTCAACATGACATGAAGCATCAGAGAAATGTTCTGTGTGGCTGTTATCGTCACTCAATAACTCATAATATACAACCTTACATACTAACTTTCAGATGTGTAAGCGACTCAGGGACTGTTGGTTCAGGGTAAATGGATAAATACATAATGAAATCGATGTGAGCACCATGCATTCCCGCATAGAACCGCAGTTACATTTGATAGCTTCTATATATTATTTCTTAATAATGGATTCAAGCCATTTATCAATCAAATGGTCCAAATTTTCCAGGCTCCAGCCTCGCAAATCTGAGAATGTTTCACAATGCAGATAGAAAAACATTGGGTTTTTTGTTCACTCATCACTGATCAGACAGAACACCTAGTTTAAAGTCCGCCTCAGAACCTGGGAAAGTTTGATGTCCCCTATTGATTTATAGAATAGATTGATCAGGGATTAAAACACAATTCAATTATGCAATTTTTTTTAAAAAAATCCTATAATTTAATAAGATGCGTAAAAAGACTATTGGGCATTTCCATTAGAAGATTGCTACTGACACTTCCCAAGTTCCCATCACAGTCCTATTTTTGCTTTTTAGCCGCTGTCTCAGTGTCTTCGCACCTCCTTCACAGCCCACATTGCTAATAGATGCGCACCCACATGACAGTTACTAAGATATATTGCAACATCGCGGGTATGTTGTGTCCCTTCTTCAAATTATTCAGTGTGTAAGATGACAGATAGACACTGGGAAGAGCTTTTGCATGCTGCTGCTTCGGGGGAGACAGTGATTGTATTTAAATTGAATACACAGGAGTTCAAAACGCAGCCAATCTCAGCTCCACAGTTATTACGTCTGCCATTTAACTACCTGTGGGACTGGAGCAGGAAGCTAGTTCATGTTTTTACTCTTAGCTCAGTGCTCATGGTTCTCTTCACATCTGTGGTCAGCGTGTCCAGGATAGGACAGTAGGGACCGGCAGTGTGTGTGTGTGTGTGTGCGAGACAGCGAGATCAGACGAGATAAAGGCGAGGTCACCCGGCGAGGGACCGGCGAGGGCAGAAACAGAGAGTGGCTGTTCCTTTCATCTTCACACGACTGCAGAGGCACTCATGCATAGTGTGCACAAACACACCCGCCACTGCGATTAAACTTGCGAAGGTCACCGGCCGTATTAGCATCAGCAGAACAACAACGGAGGGGGGAAAAAAAAACAGAGAGCGCAGGAGAAATTTAAGCCGTGAATTATAGATAGAGCGAGCGGAGAAGCTGATAGAGGTTGATAAGGAGAAGGAGAAAGAGTGATAAAGTGAGGGCGAGTCGGAAAAGTGAAAGAGAGTAAGTAGTGTCCCCGCAGAGCCGTCCTTCAAGCTGTTTTCTGCCGGAGAGACTTACAGCCCAGCGGCTGCTGGGACACAATGTCCATCGATCACGAGGACATGCCAGCTTGCTTGGCAATAATCAAATAAATAAATCACTCTGTGTCATGCTCCAGTAATGTGGAGGCACAGAGAGCTGTAGGCAAATCCACGTCCTTCACAACAAAATACCGATAAATGAAGCAACAAGGTCATAACTCCAGACAAAGCTGTCGGTCACCTGCGTTGTTATCATTTGAACCCGTCTTCCATTTCCTATGTTGACAATGAAATGTATAATACGATAATTAGGTTCACATTCTGTAGGTATGTAATAAGGCATGATAAGAAACACTGAATCAGCCAATAATGGCTTTCAGTGCATTATCTTAAAGAGTTCATAAATTTATATAATTTTATATTCATATAATGTGTAACACTCAATATATATATAATGTGTAATGCTCAAAACTCAGCTCAGTGATAAACGGTGGCTGGTTGTCTGAGTCTAATTCAAATCTCGCGAAATTCTAAATGGCGCAAAGGAATATGTGACGTCACCAGTTTACAACTGAGCCCAATCCACGTCAACGCAGAGAAAAAAATAGATGCAAGTAATGCATAACACGTACAGCTCATTTTCCTCACGCCGTCGACCTCGTCACCATTGGCGCCATCATTGACATCTCACTTTGGTGAGCACACCGTCATCTGTACCAATAACACTTACAGCCAGAACTCAAAAAAAAAAAAAAGACAGACGTTGTGATGAATCAACAGATACTCCTCGTCCACAGCAGCTGAGTGTTCATTCTGACGCTAAATCCTCCCATGTCGGGGTAAAGGCTGATGGTGATTTGATATCAGCTCCAGTTCCCATTAGGTTTTCCATTTGCTCTGCCCTCTGCTTTGGGCCAGGCAAAATCAGGACAGAAGGGGATTAGACTCCATGTGCATCTCCAGAATACAGATCCATCAGCGGGCTGCTTAGCATCCCGCCATAGTGGCCAGCATCTAAAGATAGAAGCACGCTTAGAGTAAAGAAATAAATAAATCAATGGCCAGTGTATTACGGCAGTCCCTAATCCTACTGAGTGTTATGTAAGAGACTCAACCCCCCGCCTCCCCCATTACAAATAGTAGATGCTGCTCATGTGGTCATGTGTTTGTCTCTCACCCGCCGCTGAGGTGTGATGCACACAAACGCTCACAGAAAAGACATATGTCGCACAGAGTGGCGCACAATTGCTCTGATGCATATGCAAAGCCACAAGTTTCATTGCGAAAGACATTTTAGGGGACGAGAAGATGGATTGGGGCAGATAACAGAATTCCTGAACCTGACTCCAGATCTGGGTTTTAAGACTAAAGTGACATTTCAAATCAATAATAATAAAAAAAAAAAAAAACAGATTAGGAACGAAATGAGGAAAGAGGATTGTTGGGGTGAACGATTGATGGCTGCAGCACTTCACTGAAAAACACTCTAATGAAAAACCTAAAGTGAGCCATCACCAGAGTCTCGCTGTTTAAATTAGCATATCGAAACAATCCATTACACTCATAGGATTGAAATGACCTCATCAAATTCATCTAATTGCCCTTTGTCTTGCTGAAACATCCCCTGAAAAATGGCTCCGGTCCAACAAAGAACTGGATGTACTGCGGTGATGGGAGCTGTGAAGGATTCCTATTCAGTAAAACTGTGCCGCTGATTTGTGGCTCCGCTCAGTGGCAGGGCTACATTTTCATGGCCAGCTCTCAGTCAGGAGGGACATGGAGCTCAGTGTTAGTTTTGTCAAATTCACATTAACACCTCAGTCAACACTAATTAACACTACAGCGGCTTTACGAGCAGGACACAGGAGCAGAATACACAGAGGCTTTCTCTATTCCCTCTCACTTTCTCACACATCCGCACAGAGAGTAAAACAGGCATTAGCATGTGTGAACGGAATAATAAGCAACTAGTGTACAGAACATGCACAAGTAGAGGCAGACACATAGCAACGAGCTGGACACGAGCCCCCTCATGCTGCAGGCGAGCTCATTTCCATTTGAAGTCGATGAAAGTGAATCTCTAGTCGCGGATGAAGGTGTCGCTCTAGATGTTCCCATTTCACTCCTTCCTTTGCAGCGTGCGGCAAACTGACAGGAATCAGTGACCCCATCACCATCAAGGCGTCTGGATCCCGGTTCGGGTCTTGGATGACTGACCCTTTGGCACCTGAAGGAGACACTCGGGTATGTACTGCAGCGCACAATAGCCAAACAGCACCTGTAGGAATCATTTTGGAATATGATAATGAATACTTTTCTATGTGCAACTGAGGACTGAAACTCTATCTGCACCAATGGCAGAAAATTACAATCAGAGACGGATTTCTGCTTTATATCATAAACGGTGTCTGCTTTATACAATATCTTAAGTCAATTCGAGTCTTTTATTTTATGCAAGAAATGTTTTTGTCATTTCTTGAAGTTCAAACTTGAGGTTAATTTGTTGAAAATATGTTCACTTCTAGGTGTTAATTATAGTGTCATGAGTACGGAGACAAATTCAAAAACAATTGCCAGCCTTGTTGTATTATTGCAGGAGTTTGATATTTTGGGAAATACAGTTTGGGAGAAATAAATGAGAAACACATGAAGCTACTGGAAGCAGTGGGTTTGTTTAGATGACAACTTATCCGCAAACCCTCATTGTGAGAACTAGAATCTAGAAAGTTGCTGATCCCAGCCAGTAAATAGTTCCAACAGCTATGAAATGTTTTTTTAACTACCTTTTTCAGGCCATTATTTCCAAAAATTGTCACTAAATTGTTCTAGTCATAGAAAAAAACACATCTGATTCATTTATTCACATTTATTAATTTGAATATTTCAAGCATTTATATTTTTTATCTTTTATTGCGGAAATTGTTTTAATGTTGCCTCTGTAGTTGTACTTCAACTTAAATTTTGATATTTTTTCATTATAATTAATGATCACTGGGCAGGTTTCGGTGTCCCTTTCACTACTTGGTGCCCTAGACACTGATTGTTTATATAGCAGCAGTGCTGAATATAGCAATGAGGGGATTAGGGTTAGGGTAGTGTTAGGGATTTGCGGAGGGGGGGGCAATTTGTCATGGGCATGTTGTTTGTCATGGGGCCCAAAATTCCTGGTGGCACCACTGCCTTGACCTAATATCAATGTCTCTGACTGAGAAATGTAGCAGTCTTTGTTAATTGGTCACTGTCGTTTTATTAGCTAATTGTACCTGATCTCCATTTGTGAAGCACGGCCTCTGTTGGCTTGTAATTATTGAAAGCCATTATAATAAAATCCTGGAGGTAAATTTACAAGGTTTTAACAAGAAGCTGCCCAACAGACAAGTAAGAGCGATAGCTGTATGTAAAGTTTATTTGTCCACAAAGCATGGGCACATCTCCTGTGCACCTACATTACGAGACATATTAAAAACAGACAAAAGTCACATGGGCGGTAAAAGGATAAAAACTTTGGAATCTGGGATCTGCACTTTGCTTTCTAAAGGCAGAAAGGCTTTCGAAAAGTGGCTCTTAAATGTTAAAAAACAAAATCTCTCGCAGGGTAAAGCTCAACAAAGACTTTGATTATATTTTGGATATAGTGAGGCAACTATTTTGTAGAAACTAATACATTTTGAAACGAACACATGAAAGATGTGCAGTGTTATCAAAGAGCAGCACAAGAAGAATAAATGTAATTGACAGAAGCTGACGGCCCGCTCCTCTTCTTTTCATCTAGCGGTTTCCTTACCTTGGCTTTTTTTCTGGGCCCGTCGAGACCCTCTTCCTTGATGTGATTTATTTTTTAAGTCAATCACAGCAGCACATGGAAGCAGGTGAGGGGAAGAGCCTCAGGTTTCTCAGTCCCACTGAGACTGAGGAAGTGTTGGCGCCTCCAGGAGTGTTGGGATGAGAGTTTTCTGCCCACCACCACAGGCGCCAACAGGAAGCTGGGTGGAAACAACTGAGACAGACTTTTATCTGAAATAATGGGCATTATCCCCACAGGGTCCAGCTCATTGCACCCTGTGGCTCTCATCCGGACTGTTTGTACACAGAAGCTGCCAGATCTCAGCTGAGCACTCTGAATAGGGATTCTTGTTTGTGATACAATTCCATTTGTTCTGTGTGTGGAAACATCTGTCAAATGAAGATGGCAGGGTATCTGCTGTGTTTGATCTTAATGCTATTCTCCTCTCTCTTGTCGTAATGTTTAGGTGTGGTACATGGATGGGTACCACAACAACCGCTTTGTGCGGGAGTACAAGTCGATGCAGGACTTTATGACGTCAGACAACTTCACGTCCCATCGACTGCCCCATCCATGGTCAGGAACAGGTCAGGTTGTCTACAACGGCTCAATCTACTTCAACAAATTCCAGAGCCATGTCATCATCAAGTTTGACTTCCGAACCTCGACCATCAGCAAGTCAAGGCAGCTTGACTACGCCGGCTTCAATAACGCGTACCACTATGCCTGGGGTGGTCACTCAGACATTGACCTAATGGTGGATGAGGGAGGCCTGTGGGCCGTCTATGCCACCAACCAGAATGCTGGCAATATTGTCATCAGCAAGCTCAACCCCAACACACTGCAGATCATCAAGAGCTGGACCACCAATCACCCCAAAAGGAGTGCAGGTGAGTCTTTCATGATCTGCGGTACGCTCTACGTAACCAATGGCTACTCGGGAGGCACCAAGGTCTATTACGCGTACTCCACCAACTCTTCTACCTATGAGTACATTGACATTGCCTTCCAGAATAAGTACTCGCATATCTCCATGCTAGACTACAACCCACGTGACCGGGCCCTTTATGCTTGGAACAATGGCCACCAGGTCCTTTACAATGTCACGTTGTTCCACGTTATCCGCTCAGAAGAACTGTAACCATGGAAAATGGATTACACACATCAATTCATATCGTCTGTGTATAGATCTTTCCGTATACAAAAATATATCAGTGAAAGAAATAGACTCAATGGCAAGACCATTCCATTTATGATCAAATGACGTTTACTGAGAGACTGACTCAACAGTGAATGCAAAGTGGTATATGAATGTGCATATACATGACAATGAAAAAAATAGATTATAAAAGGGGTTCATTCCAAAATGTGATGTCTTTCTTGCAACAAAAATGCTTTATCAGTTAATAGCAAACTCACAGATGATGAATCAAAACAGAACTGTAAATAAAAGAGTCAAGTTACCCATCGTAGACTTTATTTTGATAGCTGCCATATTTTTGTTAGAGGTATTTTATTTTGGAATGGAACTCTTTAAGTGTTTGCCACCTAGGAAATGATTGTAAAAGTAGAATATACAGTATATCAGATGTAAAACAATAAGAACAGATGCCAAAAAAGAAAACAAAAAACACGCCTTTTATAAATATACATACATATATATATATATACACAGTATATATAACGTAATATCAACTTAGGTTTATTCCTGTGGCTCCAGTTCTTCTGCAGAAACCCTCCCAGCTGAACTTCTCTTTTGGCCAGTGGGGATCCTGAAACAAAGACTGTTGATAATAAACTGTAGGATTCCCAGGTCCCATGGAAAAGACAGAAAAGTAGGGGGTCAGTCTAGTCAAAAGACACGATAGCCTGCAGTTCGTCACATTGTTTTTATCGAGTAAAGTAGCAAATTAAAAGTCTGTAGAGTAACAGCAAACAACAATAAAGACATCCACTAAAAGACCTGAAGGCACTGACTGTTGACAGCGCTGTTCTTTGATGATGATTTTCCTGTGTTAGTGAATACGTGTGAAAAAGCCTTTCGTTGCATGAATGTTTTCTATCATTCCGGTATGCCCTACTGAATGTCTTTTGTTGTGTGATACTATTAAAAAAAACAGGGTGGGACGGGAGGGCGAACAAGGTATAATCCCTCTGGGGTTTGCAGAGATATTTACTTTTTTTTCTGCTTCCTCATATTTAGTTCCTGTTTTCTATTTCTTTGCAGTCATTGTATTTTTTAAACGTATCACTGTAAATGTTAGTACGGATTTTGCCTCTCTGTCTTTATTTGGACGGCGTGGGAGGAATCGATCTAACTCACACATTTTGGAAGAAAAAAAACATGCAAACAGAATGTCATAAATATTGTATCCTGGAAACCTGGTCCTCCAGTCCTCAACTCCTCAACTACTGCACCATATTGTAGGGAGAGTGTTTTTTCTTATTTAGGAGGATTATCCTGTCTCATGTCATGTATCCCCCCACTGCTAATGAAGGATAATGCTGTTTAAATGTATACCCTTGCTGAGGACAAAAGCTTTCCACTCCTTTTGCGCTTTGCTGGACATGTGTTGTATCTGAGATGAGATAGTTAATGATTCGTGTCAATAAAACAGAGAAATCTGACGCATGGGTTGTTGCCTCTAAAATCCACAAGTTGCAAGTGACACTGCACTTATGACTGTTCATATGAAGAACTATGCTCTCTTTTTTACCGTTTGGGCCATCATTCCTGAATATTAAATAGCGTGGTAACTCTTTGGTTGAGTTGTAGGAAAAGATTAAGGACTAACAGACACTGTCATTTACCAAATATACCTATAATTAAATACTCGTCAAAAATGAAAAGGTAAATTCATATGCAATGAAATGCACCATTTGCACCACATGCATGGGTTTTGCATGTGCAGCCATTATGACCAGTAGCTTCTTGTTGTTAATCAAGAATTTGGCTTGATTGGTGTTGGCTCGTCAGTTAAAGTTCCATAAACTCGTACCAACGTTTTAAAAATACAATAAAATGTCGCCTTTTTTAAGACTCAGACTATACTGACTGCAGTATATTGCAGGTTTTATTTTCACTCTTGGCTCCTTTCCTTTTGGTAACAACATGATTACTATATATCAAATACTTAAAGGTTTCACCGGTTGTCGAGCATTTTCTTTTAAAGTGCAAAGTTTTATCCATCACTGTTCAACAGTGTTATCAAGGAATAACCCCGTTTTGTATCACTCACATTCGTTTTGTTGGCTTGTTGTGATGTCTTCTTGTTAAGGCAAAACTGTCCACTTTTTCTGCACTCAACAATTTTCGTTCCTTTGATCGTCACTCCAGTTCACCCACCACCAACACCACCACCACCCTTCTTCGTCTCCCTCACCCTTCAGCCAGTCTATCTTTCACGCTCTTTGTTGCTCCCACTCCCCTCACTGCCTCTGATGTTTCAATCGATGAATAAATGATTGCTTCTATTCTCACTTGGGGTGCTTGGCTCTGCAGAAAGAGTTCTAGATTTGGGAGACTGACAGACAGAGAAAAAACAAACACGAGAGGCAGACAGCAAAACATGTTCGGCGGAAGGTCTCACATGACACAATGAGCTGTCAATCAGCAGCTGAATATATTTGCATTTTTAGGCAGTGATACGCGCATCCAGCGACATAGCAGCTCTACTTCTAGTCGCAGCACCCCCCCACCCCCAACATCAATACACAAATATTCGCCTGTGAACCTGACAGTTGCATTTCATTTCATCATTTGGCACTCTCTTCCTTTCTGCACCAACGTTTTATTTACCGCAGGCTTAAACGGGCGCAGTAGGCTAATTATCCTGAACATACCTCGCCCTCTAAATGCCACAATTACTACAGCAGCACCTCTGGGAGCAAGGGACAGACACAGTGAGAGGTTTGACCTTGCCTGGGCCAGCTGTAAGGTGCATCATTTCCCCAAGGACAAAGTCACTTATCACTGATAGCGCCTACTTGCAAACAAGAGACAAATATGTTGCCGAAATCTAAAAGACAGTTTGTCACAATTGCCTACTCCTCCCAGTGCCACATTACATTAATTAAGTGTCTGTCTTGTAGTCCAGTGCCCAACCTCTTGTGCATTGGAAGGTTGAATCGCAGAATACAACCCTGAAAAGTCAAACTGTCAGACTGATATAAAAGCTGACACAGATTGCTAATTGATATTCAACCTTATATGACTCATTTGTGCAGCTTCCTTTGCAAATTTATGCAAAAATGTGCACTGCGGCAACGGGGAAACATCTTTATGACAACCTGTAAAACTATACTTGCTTGACACCATTATATAGAGCCGAACATTAGATTATGTAGATCACAGGTTGCACTTTGCTGCATAGATGTTGCCGAGGTGCTGTATGGCTTTATAAATATTGCATAAAGGTTGTACAACCTGTTTCGCATAACACTGTTGACTGTGTTTTTGTAATGTGGGGTTATGAATCCTTGTTGCTTTTCAATGTGCATCACTAAAATACAAAGCCTTTGTATGCTAAAGCTTGTATTTAGCTTTTTTGCTAAATCTGTCTCCAACAAACTTGAAGCTCCCACATTAGACCATTTTACGTGATTGGCGCTGACTTTTTAAAAGTACTGACCACTATGAGCTTTGTTGGTTACTTTTTATTCAGATAGTGTATAGGTATGTTTTTTTAAAAAAAGCATTAAAATACATGTACACAGTTGTTGTTTTTTTGCAGCCAGTATAGTCTGAGTTTTTAATTCAGGAATTCTGCAATCCTCTTAAGTGGTTAAAGTTTCATTTCAGATATAAAAACCTAAATTAATCCCTAACTGTCGGAGAACCAAAGCAGTAATAAAATTTCCACAGCCCAGGACCAACCCTGCACTCAAGCAATTACACTGAACCGTTTTAAATTTAATGCAAGGCGATGCACACTGACAGTTTCTCGAACACGCTCCTTTTTCTCAATGTTCCTCCAGAAAAATTTCCTATTCATATTCATCACACTGGCATGGGGACAATACAGAAATAAAGCCTCAGTCTTATGTTTGCATCAGAGCTGGGAGCAATCTATGAATAAAACTGTTACAACCCCAGTGTGGACTGGAATAACAGCCGATAATAAATCAATATAACCATTAAGTATAGGAAAGAGACAGAAAAACAACTGCAATAAAGACAATTCATTTTAATTACTGTGCAATAAAGAAGCAAAGTAAAAAGAGCTCAGCTGTCCCTTTTGCGTTTCCCACTGCACTGGTTCTGTTTAGAGTTGTGTCCTTGTCAGCAATTCGGACACCTGTTCTATAACAAAATGTCCCCTTAATTAGCGTTTTCTTCAAACCACTGTTCCAACAAGGCTGTGTGTATCCACAGTACACACACACACACACACACACACACACACACACACACACAAAACAAGTGTTTATACTACAGCAATGCCAAACAGGATATATCTGAACCTGGGTGGGGGGGTTTGCTGCTCAATACATTTACTAATCTTTTAAGCAAACATCAGAAAGTGAGGGAGAAAGATTTTATTTTGCGTCCAATATTAAAACAGAGTCAAGATTTATGTTGCAATTTAGTGTGGAAACATAAACTGTTTTTTTTTTTTTTACTTGGTTACGTCATACCTGCTTCACCAGGCTACGTTCTGTTCCTTGACTCATGATTGTTTACTTCTTGTTTGAAGCTCATGTTGTCTCTCATGTCAGGTTACTTCACTTCCTGCCCACCTGTGTTTTCCTGCCACTCCTGACGACCTGCTCAGCTTTAATGCGTTGCACCTGCGTCTCATTGTCTCCCCTGTCCTGTGCTCTATAAGAGCCCTCACTTTCCCCTGCTCTTTGTCAGATCACCTTGTGTCCTTTTACTGTGTGTTCCTTCCTGATTGTTGCAGCTGTTTCTTGTGTGTTTTTCCCCCCCACAGCCTATAAATACTTTGAGGCAGCTTGTCAGACATGTGCCTTTGTTTGACACATTGGTATTTTGTATAGAGTAAATCAAAGTGTTTGTACATAGTTGAGCATTTGAGTCCTGTCACTGAGTGAAAAATCAGTCACTTTGTTAGCAGGTTGCTGACAAAGTGACTTTTTTTGTAATAAATTATTTCATATCAAGAAACAAGTTTGCTTTGTACCTCAAACTCTTGATTGCCTGCAGGTTCACTGAGGATTTATGAGATGTTAATTTTTCCTACCATTTACATGTCTCCTTCAGAAGACTTTGGGGTGTGTGTGTGTAATTGTGAGTGTGTTTTGGTGTATGATTTTTGTGTATAGCCATCATTGTCTTGTTCTCATGTACTCGAGTGTCTGAATAACCATAAACCTATGTACTATCAAGCCTATGGTGTACCAGTGATGTTAGTTGTGCTGCATTCAGGGCTTTGCCCTGGTATTATTGGTGCTCTTTTGCCAAGGGTCAAGCTATATGTATGTTAATGTGCGCTTGCACACGCACTTGCACACGCATGTGCATTTGTGTGTTCTTATGTATTTCTAGCAAGCTGTGGTGACAAAATGTGTGCCATCTGTGCACACAGGAGATTTCACACTCATGCTCATGTTTGAATTGTGCCAGTACTTCTCACTGGGGACGCTGGCCAATCATCACAGGGAAGCAAAGAGCAACAAGCTTCAGCCTGTCAGTCAGTCATGTGTTTACCTCACTGATTTTCAATAAGCCATGGATATTGTTGTTTGCACCTAATACTTAATGTTGATGTCACATTTCAATTAAGTCCAGCGGCCAAAAATCTGAAAACATTCTATTGTCCAAAACGATTAGACAGTTAGATTTAATTCTGTTTTTTTCTGGCTTTTTTAAATGGTATGCATGTGAAGAGCACCAGTACCATGTGTAAATATAAATATGCCTACATCTATGGGCAGCAACTGAAATGTAACAATACGACCATCAGTAACTTTACATTAGTCTATGGTGAGAACATAATCCCACAAGTGATTGTTGAGTCATGAATTCTGATTCAATGCATTTCTAATCGATGCATCCAGATGATCTGTGAGGGAACAATAAATTACGCATGATCGGCTGTTCACTTGGAATGAAACCAACGGGAGAATCAGAATGATGTGGGGGAATGAAAGCAAAGAGCGGCAGTAACTAAGACCTATTTCATTTTGAGACATACATAGTTTGAAATCACCTCCCGCCTCGGATAAGGGAGCTTCAAACAGAGCCGCGCAGATTCCTCACCTGTTGAGACACTTATTACCGAGGCTGAGTTTTTTTTATGCGTCTCCCCTGATATGTGGCCGTCTGGCGACCGAAAGACGTCAATATCACAATTACTGGAATACCGTAAGGGCCTGCTCTCATAGCATGCCTGGCCATTGTCAAATAACGTCCCTTTGGAAACTAATTCAGTGCGGTGTCCATCCATTTTACTCATCTGCTGTTCTGCAGGAGTCCTGTCAGTGCAGGCCGATTACTCGGATTCACCTGACACCTCCAAGCCTTGACAGAGACAGTAATAACAGCATTAGATGTAGCCAGATCAATACGGCAAGGCAATTTGCAGCCTTTGCCCCATCAACACATAATTACGGGCTGAACCTCTCCACCTCAGTCACATGTACAGTTTGTGACCTGCACTCTATTCGATTCGCGGCGCGCGTCTCGAGTCGCTCTTTCTCATCTCTCAGGGAATTGTAATCGCGTTGACCCGTTTATCATCAGGAATGCAAATTGAGAGTGACAGAGCAGTGGTGAATTGCATCACAGAAAGATGGCGCTGAGCTTAGATCTATTTTCGACATAGCGATTGAAATCCTCTGTATCTTGGGTTGCGTGTCGTTCTGCATGTATGTTTGGTGATGGGTGTCAAAAAAAAATCTCTGTAAACTCAGTGCATGAGCCTCAGACAAGTCTCTGACATCAGTCCTATTATTCCACTATAATGACACACAATGCACAATAAATAAACGTGAAATTATTTATACACAACAGTTCAGGTTTATATATATATATATATGTATGTATGTATGTAGACCAATGACTGTATACAAATCAACATCGAGCCATGACTAATCCAAAACCAACATCACATTCCAGCTCAAATCCCACAGATCCTGGTACATACAGTGCTTCTGTGCAAACACGCATGCATAAATGGGGACAGCTACATGTATTTATGTGCCTTGCGTTTAGAGACACTGTGACGCTGTTTCAAAACCCAACCCCACAACATCCACACACCGACTAATGCAGCCATATACAACTTTCCCCACCCCCCGTCCCTGCCCCCCAGGTGCACTGAGGCAGAGAGCAGAATGGAGCCCAGCCGTGTGCGGTGACAGTGACATCCATCGCATGCAATGAATAATCAATGAACACCATCTGGTGCATACAACAGGGGAGCACAGCTCCAATCGTTTACTCCAGGATGGCTCCCTCCCTCCCTGTTCGTCCCACACACCGTCTCTCACTTTTTAACCATCTCTCTCACCTCTTCTCTCGCCCCTCCTTTACCAATTCCTTTTCCCACACATATAACCATTACACAGCCACTGTCTCATTTTCTCTCACTGTCTCTCCATCTTTTAATTCATCTACATCTCCTTGCCCTGTTCTGACCCTCACCGTCACTCCCAATGCTCCTCAGTGGCCTCTTTGACAGTCTAGTCATGGTATCCCTCATTCTGATTCAGGGGTACAATTCCCAAGCAGCTAATAAGGTGACCCATTGCCCTTTAAAGGACATCTGCCTTTATGATTTATAGTCACCGAACAGCTTATTAAAATGGTCTTAAACTATTATAAAAGCACTCCAATTATATAATCTAAAGGACATCTAGTTTAAGACTCACAGGTCTGGCGACAGGAAGGATCTTTTTATCCACTCTCTCTCTCGCTCTCTCTCTCTCTCTTTCTCTCTCTCTCTCTCTCTCTCTCTCTCTCACTATATATATATATATATATTACATCATTAGACACTGAGCTATAATACTGTTATTACCAACCTTCATTGACTCGGCTCAATTTGCATTTTATATTTGCATCTGACCGTGTCTGACCAGACTTATTTGCAGCTCCTGTATACTGAGTATCTGATCTGAGCAGGTCTATAACTCCTTCCTGGCTCCTGGCTTGACACCTCATTTAGCCCCCTGCATTTCATCCAGAATTGCTTTCCTGACTTGCTGTCAGCCTGCCTAAACCTTCTTATGTCACCCATTCCTTTCATTTTGTCTGTGTGGAAAGTCAAACTCAAGAACACCTTGAACACCTGGCGAAAATTAATCTTAGCAGATCCGGAACATATGGCCGAGCTCACGGACGTCGGAATAAAAGTAACTGCACACAGATTGTTTTGGGAAAACTTTTTTTGTCACAATGCAAACAACAAAATTGAGGATTTGCGCTAGCTCAAACAAAACACTTTTATTATATTTCATACTTCGGAGGTGCAAACATTTTTCAAAACGGCTGCATCCAGGGCAGGATTGAATTCAGATTATCTGCCAAAAGAGTGGTTGCATTTATTATGTTCAGAGAGTTCAGATATAGTTGTATTCATCTGCATGAATACAAATTTGTACTCCAGTAGCTTCAAGGTGGCAACACATCTGCCAATAAACACATGAATTAGTCTCATCCTAAAAGTCTTTTCTCAACAGCAACATCGGGCATGAGACCAACCAGCTGTCGGTCAAACTCGACAGTCATTGGCTGGAAATGAGAAGCCTCCTTCACTTTACTATCTATCACTGTCCCGATGAAAATCAGAATGTAATTTAGTTTAATATTATTTGTATAAATGCTGAAAATGCGTCAATATCTGCAGTAGTAATAGTTCTGTTTAGATCAAAACATGTCCTCTGTTAATCATATTATATTGCCTAACACATCTTTTATTTGCACTGATTAAATTTCCTCTGTATCATTGAATCAATTTGGCTCATGCTGTTTTAATCAAAGCTATGGGGTGTTCTCTTTTTTTAATGAGGGGTCCAATAAACATAGGTGGTATCTTCCTCTCTAGTGCTAGTCGTGAACACCTCCAGTTTTTATCTTAGTTTCTATTTTGTAGCACAAGGCGACCTGGTGTAAAGCTGCGTTCACCAAAGCACAAAGCAGGAGATAGACGACCACAGAGCAAATGTGCACATGCATACAAATAGGAAAAAGAAAATTAGAGTTGGCCAAATATATCAAAGCAGGTGGAACGATCAGTCTCCTAAATTGAAAGATGTGCAAAATGTGGGAAGGCAAGCAAAGACTTCATTAGCCTCTTGGCTGAAGAGACGCACTTTACCAGCTACAGGAAAATGTACAGAGAATTTCGCGAGAGCTCACCTATGTATAAAAAGAGGCTTTTATTTTATTCTGATATGAGACAAGTGTGAATTTGATTCTGATCAGTGAAAATACACAGTTTTTTACACAGAGGAAGAATATTTGTACAAGAAAAAACAACAGCCTTTATCTGTGCAGCTGAAATATTCAGATGTGGCTTCTTCTCCGATATGGTTTTTATTTATGAATGGAATTTGCAACAACCAATACAGTAACTGCATTCACAATGAATTTAAAATAAAAGTTTTGCTTACGTTTTATTATTATTATTTTATTAGGGTGATTGCATGAAGCTTAGTTCAGTCATTTCAAAAAGGTAGAAAAGCCTTCATCTTGTGGGGAATTTCTGTATTTTGTTGTGTTGCGATTAGGGATGTCCCGAAGTCGATGCATTTGGTTGTGTTACCTTGTGAATTTGGCTGTTTTCCTGCATTGTCTTAATTTACAGCGCAGTGAGCTCTCTCAGCCAAAGTTGTAAAAAATAAAATAAAATGGCTGCACTTAAATCAAGCTAATGTTTATTTGTGCTTGCAGACAGGGCTGGCTGCTCTCCAGCTCAGACAGATTCTCATACATCCTGATGCCGCTTGGGCCAAACGCAACAAGACACAATGACTGACACTGACGGAATAAAGGAAACGGTAAAAGCTCTGCGTTTTTAAGACACATTCACACACAGGATGAGCAAGGTGAGATTAAATGTCTTTTCCCACGGACACACTTGCATGCGCTGACCACTGACATTCTGGTTAGTGGACCATCTGACCCACAGCTGTCACGATGCACTTAATTTTTCTTTTCGAGAATATATAACAACTGCAGCTAAAAGTCCTTCACAGCATTAATCTTAGTCTAAGGTCGCCTACGAATCTGCGTGGACTCTATCATTATTTCCTGGTTTATTGTCTTAGTCCCCACATTTTTTGACATTATTAACAAATCAGACTTACTATTATTTTCCTGCTGGATTCCTGCTTACTTCCATCAGTGAGTCAGTTCTTGGGTTTAAGATATTCACAGGTTGAGTGCCAGGTTCACTCTCCAATTAAAGTTTTTAATTAATTTCCTGAATGACGGGGCACAGTTTGGCGTTTCTGATCTGTGCACTGGTGATAACAATAAAAACAGCCAAACGGAAGGGAATCTTCTTGACTCTTATCAGTCATGGACGTTTAAGCACACAGCACTTAAGCAGGAAAGCTCAGGATTAAATGATGCACACTGGTGAATATGTTGCTAAGTGTCATAAAGTCCAAATGTGTGATTTTACTGCAAAGGCAGCCAACTGCAAAAGACAGTGGATCTTTATTGGCTCTGAAGAGGCATCATCATCAAGAGGCACGAACGTCTGTGACCCACTGGGACATATCTTTTGTTAGGCAGGACTCCCAGAAAGCACCAGGGAGGACTTTTTCCTGCCCCACAATTTCACTGGGCTGAACTGGTGAGTCGTGTCTCGGTTGGCCAGCGCTGACTGATCTGGCACGCAGCCGCTCAGCGCCTGGCACACTCAACACAACAAATATGGCTGGAGGACAAGTGAAGAAATATAGTCCTTTGTGTTTAGTTGATCCCAACTGTCCCACTGGTCTGAAATGATTTCAGTTTGTGGTTCTTGGCTTGAGATTATGAAGAGGGGGATTTACAGCTCCCTCACCATCTGATTGCTTGTGTTCTCAATGGACTGGAGCAAAGCACATGCCACCAGTTATACAAACACTGCATCCTAATAGGCCGTCAATTAAAAAGGCAAAAATTAGACATATTTTGTTTCTGTCCACAGTGGTACGACTGTATAACCTTGTTTTAAACTTCCTGTTTCACATCCTCTCTCTGCTGGTGCACTTTCATCCTTTTAATTAAGGCAAGTTAAAGGAAGACCCCCCCCCCAACACACACACTGCTCCCTGGGCTGAGAGCTACCGACATCTATGGATCAGTCGGAGAGGGTGGCAACAGGGTGGTATAACGCCTTTAATTAGCTGGTTAGCAGTAGAAATCAAATTGAATTTTTCTAAAAATGCCTCATTTGCAATCGCTTCCCAAACACCAAGCTATACGAGTACAGTGAACCCTTGCTATAACGCAGTTCACCTTTTGCGGCTTCGCTGTTTCACGGATTTTTGAATGAAAGTACTGCTAATGCAAACATTACCAATGGCTTTTAATGGCGGCTACATGTCTGCTCGCTCTTACTGTATAACTGCTGCAGGATAAAGGAAATGCCTTTGACATAAACAAAACAAACTCAGATATATGCCTGGAATACAAGACACAGCCATTTCCAGTCAGTCAATCAGTTTTAAATAGATAGGCCAAATGTGTGATTTCATACTGTGATTCTGATGTAACAACAGACCTCTGTGTTGCAATGGTAACCACACATGTTATTAAGAAAAGAGCAAATTCATCAAGGTTGCATGAACAATATAAACAGATATGAACTGCAGTATTGTGAAGTAATTATTATTATTATAAACTTGTCAAAGAAACACTTCAAGTCTTTCGGCTGTTCATCAAATTGTATTTGAGAAACAAATACTGCAGGTCCAAAACAGACAAAAAAGGCAAATAAAGACAAAAGATAAAGCAGGCATATGACTAAAATCAGATGAGGAAACACACATTCCACTATTACCACATCATATTGGCTCCGCCACATGAGAGATCTTAATACGCAGAATTTGCAAAGTTGATAAGTTTATTGACCATAGTCCACGAGCCCTGAGCACAGACTGAACAAAACTTTTATAAGCACAGATTGGACCGTCGCCTCACATATCTGGTCACCTAGTAACCATAACGTTTCATAAATTGGACATCATCCCGGCCATTCCAGGAAAGATTTTGTTGTTTTGTTACTGGTACTGCTCTGACTTATGATGACCTGGAACAAGCTCCAAGCTAATTTCCTGTTTTGTACCAAACTATACATATTTTGTTTCTGTCCACAGTGGTACAACTGTATAACCTTGTTTTAAACTTCCTGTTTCACATCCTCTCTCTGCTGGTCAAATTGAATCAAATTGAATTTTTCTAAAAATGCCTCATTTGCAATCGCTTCCCAAACACCAAGCTATACGAGTACAGTGAACCCTTGCTATAACGCAGTTCACCTTTTGCGGCTTCGCTGTTTCACGGATTTTTGAATGAAAGTACTGCTAATGCAAACATTACCAATGGCTTTTAATGGCGGCTACATGTCTGCTCGCTCTTACTGTATAACTGCTGCAGGATAAAGGAAATGCCTTTGACATAAACAAAACAAACTCAGATATATGCCTGGAATACAAGACACAGCCATTTCCAGTCAGTCAATCAGTTTTAAATAGATAGGCCAAATGTGTGATTTCATACTGTGATTCTGATGTAACAACAGACCTCTGTGTTGCAATGGTAACCACACATGTTATTAAGAAAAGAGCAAATTCATCAAGGTTGCATGAACAATATAAACAGATATGAACTGCAGTATTGTGAAGTAATTATTATTATTATAAACTTGTCAAAGAAACACTTCAAGTCTTTCGGCTGTTCATCAAATTGTATTTGAGAAACAAATACTGCAGGTCCAAAACAGACAAAAAAGGCAAATAAAGACAAAAGATAAAGCAGGCATATGACTAAAATCAGATGAGGAAACACACATTCCACTATTACCACATCATATTGGCTCCGC
>JAFBJQ010001473.1:396909-590757 GCA_016785345.1 Trinectes maculatus
TGGATCAGTCGGAGAGGGTGGCAACAGGGTGGTATGACGCCTTTAATTAGCTGGTTAGCAGTAGGAATCAAATTGAATTTTTCTAAAAATGCCTCATTTGCAATCGCTTCCCAAACACCAAGCTATACGAGTACAGTGAACCCTTGCTATAACGCAGTTCACCTTTTGCGGCTTCGCTGTTTCACGGATTTTTGAATGAAAGTACTGCTAATGCAAACATTACCAATGGCTTTTAATGGCGACTACATGTCTGCTCGCTCTTATTGTATAACTGCTGCAGGATAAAGGAAATGCCTTTGACATAAACAAAACAAACTCAGATATATGCCTGCAATACAAGACACAGCCATTTCCAGTCAGTCAATCAGTTTTAAATAGATAGGCCAAATGTGTGATTTCATACTGTGATTCTGATGTAACAACAGACCTCTGTGTTGCAATGGTAACCACACATGTTATTAAGAAAAGAGCAAATTCATCAAGGTTGCATGAGCAATATAAACAGATATGAACTGCAGTATTGTGAAGTAATTATTATTATTATAAACTTGTCAAAGAAACACTTCAAGTCTTTTGGCTGTTCATCAAATTGTGTTTGAGAAACAAATACTGCAGGTCCAAAACAGACAAAAAAGGCAAATAAAGACAAAAGATAAAGCAGGCATATGACTAAAATCAGATGAGGAAACACACATTCCACTATTACCACATCATATTGGCTCCGCATTGGGTTTAGAGGATGTTATTGATTACTGTGTGGTGGGAACTGTAGCCATATGAGAGATCTTAATACGCTGAATTTGCAAAGTTGATAAGTTTATTGACCATAGTCCACGAGTCCTGAGCACAGACTGAACAAAACTTTTATAAGCACAGATTGGACCGTCGCCTCACATATCTGGTCACCTAGTAACCATAATGTTTCATAAATTGGACATCATCCCGGCCATTCCAGGAAAGATTTTGTTGTTTTGTTACTGGTACTGCTCTGACTTATGATGACCTGGAACAAGCTCCAAGCTAATTTCCTGTTTTGTACCAAACTAGACATATTTTGTTTCTGTCCACAGTGGTACGACTGTATAACCTTGTTTTAAACTTCCTGTTTCACATCCTCTCTCTGCTGGTGCACTTTCATCCTTTTAATTAAGGCAAGTTAAAGGAAGACCCCCCCCCCCACCCCCCAACACACACACTGCTCCCTGGGCTGAGAGCTACCGACATCTATGGATCAGTCGGAGAGGGTGGCAACAGGGTGGTATGACGCCTTTAATTAGCTGGTTAGCAGTAGGAATCAAATTGAATTTTTCTAAAAATGCCTCATTTGCAATCGCTTCCCAAACACCAAGCTATAAGAGTACAGTGAATCCTTGCTATAATGCAGTTCACCTTTTGCGGCTTTGCTGTTTCACGGATTTTTTTAGTGCAGTTTGTTATGCTTTTTTTTTTACAGTGTATGCACGCGCATTGTGCTCTGTGTCCTGATTGGCTAAGGGACTGTAGGCCAGTGTCAATCAATCTCCTCTGTGCCTCGTCTCTGTCCAGTACAGAATGCGTTTGGCTTGGCAAATTTACATGTTTGCATATTGTCTCCACAACAAAACCCACAATGTCGACAAAGCGTTCTGCACCGACAAAGACACCTGCACCACGGCCTTCAGTAGAAAAAGACGCTACAACGGAGCGGAGTCAGCACGAAGAGGCACAGTCAGAGGAACTGTGAAATACGCGTCAGTCACAATGTGTCCAACCGCGTAGGTTGATTATTAAAATGATTATTTTACAGTATTTCTAAAAACTATCATAGTTATTTGTTAGAAAACGCTTCTATTTTTATTTCTTAAACAAATGCTTGGGCCTGAAAACAGGTCTTGATCTTTGGTTTCGTTCTATAGTACTGTATAATAATTGTAAAAAATAAAGCTGACTACTTCGCGGATTTCGCCTATCATGGGTTCTTTTTGGAACGTAAGCCCCGCGATAAACAAGCGTTCACTGTACAGGCGTTTTTTGAAGGATCGGCCCAAACCATATCAAATCACACTGGCACAAACTGTTTTCTGAATGGACACGCCCATCATCAAGGTTGGGTTTAGCCTCAAAGTACTTATAGGTAGAGAAAGGAAAGGCAGATGCCTCTAATTAAAAAAAAAAAAAACGCAACTATATTAAAGAATTGACTATTCGGTGTCTGTTACCAATATGCCTTGAAGCTCTGGTCTCAGAGTCAACCACAGCCGAGCACCTCAGTAACACGAGAGAAGCAGGGAAGCATTAGTGAATGTGGAGAGCTGCAAACTGATGTGTGAAAGCTGAGACAGGCCTCAGAGGACTCACACAGAAAATGAGCTCCAATATAATACATTCTAACTACCGTTTGGCTGCCCCTCTAAGTTCCCGCTTTCCACGGCACAAATCTACTGATGATGGGTTTAGCTTTTCATGTGAAAGAGGGCAATACTGTTATTTGGTTTTTAGGTCTGTATTTTACCCTGTTTTATTCAGCAGGGAGCTGGGGACCACACGTGTCTAATCTCAAAGAAAGGAGCAAGTTATTGTGCAAAAATACCGTGCAGGAGCCAAGGTCTCCACTGAAACCCCCAAACGACCCCAGACAGGAAATTGGCAGCACCTTTTCATGGCCTCATCTGGATCAGACATCAAACCAAAGGCAATGAACTGAGAGAATCTGAAAAAAAAAGTGCAGCCGCTGTTTTTAATGGAATCCGGTTTCTACCACAAGTCAAGATAATGTAGGTCACATCCGACAAACCAGCACGACAAGAAGAAGCTGATTACAAGAAGACACATATTATTCTTGTGGCACCTGTTTCCTTATTATCATTTCTCACAAAGGCAAACGAAGCACTATAAAATGATATTTGATTTCTACAGTCAAATTGATCCAGAGTAGAATAATCTGAATTTCATCTCCTTGCTTCATCTCTTCCTTTTATTTCATCCTCTTTTATCAGCAACACAGCAGTCCTGGTATCCTGATTTCATCTTCCCATTAACAGACACCAGCTCTGCTCTGCTGTGCAAATTCCTAACAAAGAGCTGCGGCTAATCTTAATTGCCTGATTATTATGAGATTTCTCACATGATAGCAGGCCAGCAATTTAAATCCTGAAAGAGAGCACAGCACTTTTTAACTTCCTGTCCAGCTTACTGAAAAAATAAAAAGCATGTTGTCTTAATGGCAAGTAATGGCAAACCATCAATATGGCAGAAATCAGACCTCATTAGAGTTTTAATCACTGACAAGTGCTGCATCCGATTGTGGACCTCTGACTCAGGGACCTAGAGAGACATGATGATATATACGGTACACAAAGTAGCTGACAACAGGAGAGTGATGACGAGACAAGGTCATGCATTCTGTCAAGGAACAGGACTCGTCTGTCTCTACAGAGAGAGACAAGACAGCGTGTCTCTCATCTGAGAGGCTCTGGCACAGGGCGGGGCAAAAGCTGTGGTTACATCATATTTTACAACTATATTAATTTGTTTGACACATTTGTCGCAGTCAAGGCAGTGACGCTGATCAAGGTTTGTGTGCAAAGCACAAATAGGTTGTGACTCGGCAACCAACTGTCGACAACAATTCTTCCCTGTCTGACCTTTAAAGACCCCAAAAAGGTTTGGATGAAGACGTCTTCGTATTTTATTTCGTCCGCGGAGGGAAGATGCTCCTGTAAAACAACCAAAATGAAGAATTACATCTCTCGTGATGAAATTTCTTAAGGCCTTGTCATGTCAAACGACATCCAACTAAAAACTGTTCCTCACCTAATGATAGTTTTGGCTTGAAAGAGTTACGATATTGCCCCTGAGACGCCTGCACCCGAATGGAGTGAATATAATTTCATATAAAAATGTCATCTTTCCAATAACACGGATGCAACTACATTGGATAATACACAGACGGCCACAGTATTCATTTGTGCTACTTTTATAGTATTTAGTGTGTGAAGTGACCTGCTTTTCATCTTTATTCCCACTGACCTGTATGGATGCATATTACGTAATTGATGATGTTCTGTGTTAATCTGCAACACTGGTGATGTACCAATCAACTCACAAATGGAAAAGTACATGGCTCATCCATCTTCTTTGTTATCATATACTGGCTCTATTCCGCCACCTCTCTGTTTCGGTCTCCTCCCCCTCTGAGCTCTCATCATATCCTCTAATTAATCAGGTCATACATCTTATCCCAGAGTCATCAATTATACATTTCCATTTTTTTTCCCTCTTTTGTGACAAAACACAATTTTTGTTCCCACACACCAAATGTACCTGAAGACCGACATTCTGAGCGAGAGCATCGATTTCAACGACCACGCCTGCATCAGACGTCCAAATTCACAGGGGGATTGCAAAGTAAGGTCAACACACCCAATCTCATTTGTTTGTTCTATTTCATTTTCAGGGAGGCACGTTCCCTCCCATCCTCATCAGGGGAGCAGGTGGGGAAGGTGTGTGTGTATGTGTGTGTGTGTGTGTGTGTGTGTGTGTGTGTGTGTTGTGGGGGGGCATAGTGTCTTAACCAGCTCAAGAAGCTGTTTCATCATTTCTTGATCCTCTTCTGACACCTCATATGATGGAGTGTGTGGTTGTGGCGAAGGGGTGTGTGTGTGTGTGTGTGTGTGTGTGTGTGTGTGTACAATGACAATAATGCTGAGCCCATACAATGTCATTTCCCTTGGTGATCTTTAGCACCTGACATTTTTTTCCCTGGCAGTGAGATTGTTTTATGTAGCTGGAATTATCCAAAGACCTTTTTTTTCCTACAGCATATTACACGACACAGGAGGACATGTATATCCTTCACGTGCTGTATATACCCCTGTCAACTTTTAATATTGTAATAACAATAATATCATCATGATGATATCATATCTTCTCCCTGTTAATAATATTTACAAATACTTGTTGTGCCATATGTTTGTTTACCCTGACCTTGACCTTGACCTTTGACTAACTCCAAGTGTATTTTGCATACACGCGCGCACACACACACACACGCACACACACACACACACACACACAAATAAAATATATTCCTCAAGATTTTTATTCAAATCAAACCCAATTTTTAATCCATTATTGGGCTGCATTTGCCTGTTGATGTATTTACTTTCAGTAATAAGTGAATGAGTTTGATTGTAATCTGATGCTGCTGTTAAGTGTCAAGTACGAGACAGGAGAACCAGATGCGTTTCACGAACACCAGAAGGTGGATTTTATTGATAAAAGGGAAAAGGGGATGTGGAGAGTGAGCGTCTGAGAGGGGCGAGTAGCAGCAGACACCGGCACAGGATGGGGCGAGGGTTAGCAGGCACAGGTGGAGTGGTCGGAGTGGAGAGAGAGCAGCAGCAGACACTGGCACAGGCTGGGGCGAGGGTGAGCAGGCACAGGCGGAGTGGTCGGAGTGGAGAAAGAGCAGCAGCAGACACTGGCACAGGCTGGGGCGAAGGTAAGCAGGCACAGGCGGAGTGGTCGGAGGCAGGAGGGTAGTCGTTGTTGGATCGAACAGGACAGGTAGGGCAGGCAGGAAGAAAGGCGATCAGTCTGAAGAATGCCAACGAACAGGAACATGCTGAATCGACGACGAACTGACAAAGAGAGTTAGTAGACCTGTGCCTTAAATACACACACACACAGCAGATGGTAACAAGATGCAGGTGGCAGTGATTAGCAGTGATGAGCAGGTGAGCTTCCTGATAGGCTGGAGAATGAGTGACAGGGGGGTGTGGCAACAGGCAGAGTGAGGTGGAAATCATTCAATCAGTGGAGCAGGGAGCAGACTCATGACAGTTAAGATTGTATTTCACTGATATCCTTACCGTTCACTCACCAACAGCAAAATCGAATGCTGAATGAAAGTACTGCTAATGCAAACATTACCAATGGCTTTTAATGGCGACTACATGTCTGCTCGCTCTTACTGTATAACAGCTGCAGGATAAAGGAAATGCCTTTGACATAAACAAAACAAACTCAGATATATGCCTGCAATACAAGACACAGCCATTTCCAGTCAGTCAATCAGTTTTAAATAGATAGGCCAAATGTGTGATTTCATACTGTGATTCTGATGTAACAACAGACCTCTGTGTTGCAATGGTAACCACACATGTTATTAAGAAAAGAGCAAATTCATCAAGGTTGCATGAATAATAAAAACAGATATGAACTGCAGTATTGTGAAGTAATTATTATTATTATAAACTTGTCAAATAAACACTTCAAGTCTTTTGGCTGTTCATCAAATTGTGTTTGAGAAACAAATACTGCAGGTCCAAAACAGACAAAAAAGGCAAATAAAGACGAAAGATAAAGCAGGCATATGACTAAAATCAGATGAGGAATCAGACATTCCACTATTACCACATCATATTGGCTCCGCATTGGGTTTAGAGGATGGTATTGATTACTGTGTGGTGGGAACTGTATCCACATGAGAGATCTTAATACGCAGAATTTGCAAGCCCTGAGCACAGACTGAACAAAACTTTTATAAGCACAGATTGGACCGTCGCCTCACATATCTGGTCACCTAGTAACCATGATGTTTCATAAATTGGACATCATCCCGGCCATTCCAGGAAAGATTTTATTGTTTTGTTACTGGTACTGCTCTGACTTATGATGACCTGGAACAAGCTCCAAGCTAATTTCCTGTTTTGTACCAAAATCAGAATTATTTCTAATCGCAAAGTTCATGTCCAAACACACAGAGTTCATTTCAGGACACAAAAGGTTCAAGTGATACAGATATACACATATACTGCAGCTTCAGAATTGGCAACCATTTTTATTTTGTTTTGGTGCACTACTAGAAGACAGAGAACAGAATATTTTCTTTGTCAAAATAATTATTTTCTTTATATTTTCCTTAGTCAAAGGAAACATAACAGGTCTAGTTTTATGGTTTAGTCAAATTGTTACAGCAAAGGACGTGATAACGAGTCAAGCACCAACAGAAACACTTTTCCTACATTTCCCAGGATGCAAAGCGTTTTCATTACATCATACATTCCTGTCAGGTCAATGTACGTGTCTTTATTTCGACAACTTTGAAATCAATAACAAAAACGTTAATAAGTGTATGATCCACTTACTTCCCTCTAATTATAAATATGCAGCTGATGTCATTTATCCTGTAAAGTATAAAAATGACTTAATGCGCAAAGGTCTGGATTCATCTGTCTGATGTCTAATGCCACAGCAGATTTCTATTGTCACTTTCCTTTTTTATATCGCACTGCAGTGTCAACAATCACAAAGTAACTGGCTCAGAGCTAGACAATATGGTGTGAAATCCGGCACTCACTCCTCCATCAGGACGAACAAGGAGCATTTCTCCATTTCTAACAACTGTGAGTGATTCACTCCCACCATAAAGAAAGTCTATTTTCAGAATAACAAGGAGGAGGAGGGAAAGAATCAGATTCTTCTCCCAGTTATTGAATAATTTACAGCCTTTGCCAGTGTACTCATTAAGGCTCGACAGTAGGCAGACAACGATGGGGGGCTGTGGGTGGGGTGTGTGTGTGTGTGTGTGTGAGTGAGTGCGTGTGTTTGTGTGTGTGCATGTGTGTGCTTGTGTGTGTGTTGGGGGGGTTTGCTGTCAAAGAGAGAGGGACGAAAGAAGATCGGCTATTCAGAAGACGGCTGTGAGGAGAGGGAAGCAAAGACAGAGGGGGGGGGGCTCTGTACAAGAGAAGGAAGGGAAGGAGAGGGGGAAATACTGGCATATCAAGGGGAAGAGGGGAAGAAAAAAATGTTTCTGTCAGTGTTATGATTAAAAGATTTACAGCTGGGGGGCGGGGGGGGCTGACTCCTTCCACTGCCACCCTTCTTTTTGTCTTCTTTGAACTCGGGATGTGGTGACTGGCTCGGGGAGTTGGGTTGAACCTGACTGATTGCAGATATGAGCAGATACGAGGTGTCGTTTGGTCTTTGAATTAGCAGGTCTCCGAAGTGACCCGGTGATAAGACACATAAAGAGACATAAAGAGAGGGGTGGAGACAGAATGAAGGCATGAGGAGGGAGACGGACGGACGGACATACGGACGGACGGACGGACGGACGGACGGACGGACAGATAGATAGATAGATAGATAGGTAGATAGGTAGATAGATAGATAGATAGATAGATAGATAGATAGATAGATAGATAGATAGATAGATAGATAGATAGATAGATAGATAGATAGATAGATTTTTTTGCATTGGACTGGTTTTTACTGTTATGATGCTGTCCACATAAAAATGCAGATGAAGCGCCAACACTCCTGGTCTAAATCACCTAGTTTACAGTTAACTGGTGATGTTTCTGCCACAAAAATGTGCCATAACAGGAGTCTTCTCTGGTTCAGGCTGCTCTGCGTTCACGCTCTGTTCCACAGCTTGGCACACACACTGTGATATATGGAGCATCCAGACCATGACAAACCGCCATGTTTCTGCCTTTCTCTGCGTTTTCCCGCTTAATATTTCATAAACGGCGCGTGGCAGATGTTGCTGTAAAGCGCATCAATCATTGATGCGCTCACTGTGTCTCTTCCTGATATTTCGCATTCCAGGGGCACGAGCGACGGCGCTCGCGTTGGCCCAACAGCCACTGCGGTTTCCGTCTATTATGAAGCATTAGGTCTGAGCCGTGTTCTCCTCGCTGCTTAACCCTTGTATTATGGTGAAAAAAAATTACATTTTTTATGTTGCGGGTCATTTTGACCCATATTGTGTAAATCCATTCAAAACAGTCAAAAATGAAGTTAAACCAATAAGACCTTTATACAAACATTTAGAAGAGATGAGAAGAAGATATATATATATACAGGGGGTCCTTGTGTTACGACGGAGATCCGGGTTAATGGAGCGAACAAGTCACAACACTGTGCAAACGATATGGGGATTATCAGTGTGCCTGTTTGCAGGTGGCTAATTAGCAAGGCCTCCTCGTCCAATCCCCTCTCTCCCCCCCACCGATCTCTCACTGCACTGTGTCATAATTCTCAATGAGTTCCTCTTAACTACACCCTAACAGTGTTGATTAATTTCAGAAATTATGGTGGAGGTTGCACTGAAAGCATTTGCATAACACACAAATTGCAGCGTGCCTTTTCGAGTCAGCTGGCAGAGCCACTGCCTGAGAGCGAATGCGAGACAGGACTGGAACATATTTCCAAATGTCAAACTATTCCGATTTCCTCGGCCTGTCTTGGCACGATGGCTGCAGCGTATTTATCAACACAATCACATATGCCCTGACATGTCTTTACGCCACACACAATTTGTTTTGGATTAATACAGATTAAGAAGTGGGGGTGGGTACCAAAATAATCTGGATTACCAGAAGCCTCATCCCCTCAAGCCATAGCAATTCCCTAGGGAGTCAAGAGCCTGTGTGCAATGGCATTTTCTTTGACCCATTTGCCACGGTGGTGGTGCTGCAGTATGAAGTGAGGAATATGAATGAGGGCCTCCTCCCATAAGAGCTTCCATTAGAGATCACTTAAGGGGCTCTGGTCCATCATTGAGAGGATGCAGAGGGTGCGATGCTGCTCTCTTTGAAGTCAGAAGATGATGCTGTGTGTGCATCAGTTCGTATGTGGCATCATGAAAGATGGCACGGGATTGGCTTACAATAACGATTGTTTGGTTAGCGCTGCTAATATCAAACGGAATAGGATCCATCAGGTGATGTGCATCCACAGACAGAAGGAAAGATGTGAAATATGAATTTATTTTGCAGGGAAGTTGAATAACCTCCATTTAGGAGAATGCTCTGCTTTACTGATACACACCCACCCACACACACACGCATATTGCACCGGCAGCCATTTCTCATGAGAGGAGCTGTTACATAGCATCTAAGAGTTTATTAAGGCTACTGCATCGGGGGGGGGGAGGGATGGGCTGAAAGTACAAAGACAAGGAGGCAGCAGGAAAATGGCCTCCTTTGACTGGACGCTGCGCTTGCAGCACAGCAAAGTCTAGCATCAGGTGCATTGTGGACCGTATTAGTTGTAACCAGTAAGCCAAGAATTTGTGGTACACGTTTATATGTATGTGTGTATTTGATTGGCGGGGAAAACAGGATTTCTGCTCTGTATTTTATTTCTAGTCCGTGGTCATTACATTTCCTTGTTGGTGGTGGGGCGGATCAGCTTAATCCCTCCCCCTGGTGCACATGTCATTCTGTCACAGCGAATTAAATATTATGATTTTATCCATCAGGCGAGAGATGACACAGGTCGTGTCCGGGAACATGTTTTCTAAAAACAGGTTTTCACATTTTTTCTTTCCATCTTTCCGTCGGGTTAAGATAGATAAATTAGTTTTTATTTAAAAGCAATGTAAAAAAAAAACCTAAAGAAAAAACTAAAATACAAAATCTATATAAGCACAAAAACATGTATTTTGACCCTGAATGACACTCCAACCAATTCTATCATCCTCCCCTCCAGCTGTAGAGATCCTTGATCTGTAGCTGAGCTCACTTCAGCAGGTGAGTGGCTCCCCTTTGCTTCCATAGCCTTCAGCAACCTGCTTCAATAACACTGTGAACTAATTGGTTTGTATGTTTCTCGTGTCAATATGTCTGTGCTGCAGTACAATCTCAAGATGCTGGCTGAGTTTAAGTTTCTTTTCTCTAAAGCACTTTCTTCAAAAAAGAAAATAGTTTTTCTCCTGACAAATCTTACTGATATTTAGATTTAATTCAATGCTGTTTATTGATCTCTATGTGTTTACCCTTCTGATTGCCTAACCTTTGCTTTTACTGCTGCTTATGCAGTATATTGCATTGAGCACACTCAACGGATCATAATAAAGGCTGAATTAAATAAAAAATATATATATTTTGGAGATTCAAAGTACTCTCCTGCGGAGAATTAGATGATAAGATCAATATCCCTCTAATGATTGTATAGTAAATGTAAATCTAGAGCAAGAGGGTCTTTTATTGAAAAAAACTAAACAAAAAAGAGACACAACATTTACCAGCTCCTTCTCCTTTAAAACAGACTGAGGTGCTTTATTCATTAATAATAATAATATTTTTAATAATAAATCTATTTAAAAATCTATTTATTATTCATACAATTTGCAGACATGTATATTGGTATACTGGTATAATGATATGAGCAATATTTTATTCCATATCTCCAAATACCTGTGATATTCTTTCCTTCTCTTTAACAGTAAGACTTATGTGGATGGATAGAGGACATTACTTTATTATGGTCGGATGAAGGATACCGTCAGTGTCCATTTCATGTTTACACCCAAGTAATTTCCTGATTGACAAATGATGTATGAGTCATTTGACCTAATAACATTTTAGGACACTTAATTTAATTTTAAGATAGCCTCGAGAGATAATTAAGAGGAATATTTATGGTAATAAAATTAAACAGTGTATAATTTATTGTCTATTAGTTTTGAAATGAAGTTCCTGGGTTGTCCCAGTGACTTTCACACACAGAAGTCAGTGGACGTCCACAACCCCACTCTCAGTAAATGAATATTATGCAGGTTAGCTTTAATGATGTACTATGAGATCCTGCATGGTTTCAGCATAATTTCATTTTTGTCTCAAATCGTAGGCATCATCCGCCTGATCCGCTAGCTGCCTGTCCCCTGAACACATTGTGAAAAAACTTGGTCTCAGGAGACAACACAAGGGTCGTAAACACCAAAAAATACTAGGGGCACAGGCTGTGCACCAAAACAATAACAAACCGCGTTCCAGCCAATCACCGACAAGATGGTTGGGGGTGGGGCTTTGTGCGCATGCACATACGGGGGTGATTGGCTGAAACGACCCACATGTAGGGGGCAGGAAGCTAGTGGATCAGGGGGAGATGCCTACCTCTGACAGTACAGGAGAAATACTTTCATTCCCATTTACTGATTTGTCCTTTTCTCACTTTCCTCTCAGTCTGAAACAGCAAAGTAAATAGGACATTTGCAGAGCAAACAATGAAGATTGTATTTGTATACTGACTATGCTGACAAAAAGGAACTGCTTTATTAAAAAGAGAAAAAAATATATAATGATAGAAGCTGGATACAGGGAGATTTATTTTTCACCACCCGGCTGTTATTTGCACTTCCTGAAATGGATCAGCTTCAGAGGTAACACTGCACTGATGCACGTTGTGTACAGACTGCAAAAATCCCAAACACTGCAAATGAACTATGCAAAATGTCCCATCAACTGGAGATCCTTGTAGATCTATTAATATTTGAAATGAATATATTATCTGCTCATGCACTCCAGTGTGCCATGCTGCAGCAGAGTTGATGCTTCGCAGTAAGATGAGTTGTCTGACCTTTAATTTCATGTCCAGGTTACATTTGAAACACTGAGAAGGTTTGTGCCAAGGTGGAACCTATTAACTTTTGTAAATTGAAAAAGAAAAATCCCCTAGAAGATGTGTCATATTGAAAAATTTACAGTATGTCAGCAACAGGTCTGCCTGGTCATTATTTAATACGGGCCTAAGTATAGGACAACCATGGTCACAACACATCTTAATCTATGATCTCTTTTTGAGAGAAATACTTTTTAAGTGCCAGCCCCGCCTTCCTACAACTGTGTTCGGATAATGGTCGTTAATAACAGCAATCATCCATTGTTGATGAGAGGACGGGAAGTGACGAGTTGTAAACCAGAGAGTAGTCACGTGCGTTTTATTTTTTGTTATTTCTTTTCTATCACTCACTGAAATAAAGGCAGCAAGAGAAAGAAAAAGAGAGACATGATGAACTACGTTAACTTATGTTTTATCAGCTATAAATATGATCGACATTGGGTTTCTATAATGCAGGCCAAAACTATTCTAATAATAATAATAAGTATGCATGGCATCTTTACATCATCAAACAGGGTTATCCTTCACATTTTCAGTGTAATGGTTTGTGTGTGGCTGACCTTAGGTTGGAGTCACATACCAGGTCCAAGTTATTGTTTCTTTCCGCCCCTGCAGCGGACACCGCTGCTGTTAGCGTAGCTGAATGTGAAGGAGGATTTCTGGACAATTATATTACTTACATGACCAATGTGCCCTCTCCTGCTTAATGATTAATGTTCAATGTGTATTAGTATGACGGTCCGACCGTTACAGTTATTGAACTCAACAGAACATGTCACAAGGTGGTTCATGAGCAGATCAGCAGAGGATGCTTGCAGAGATTGACAGATAGATAGAAAAATAGATGGATAGAAAGAGAGGGGGGGGCTTTGAGGGTAGTGAGTTAGTGAGTTGTCTCTCTCACACAGAAATAAACACACTCACACACACACTGTTCTGTCAGTCAGTAGTATGATTGGAAGGGAATGAAAAAAAGAAACGACTGTATAGTAAATATGTGAGACGAGGGTGTGAGATGTAAATAGACATTGATATTGACAGTAATATGTAAACAAGGACTTCTCGCAAAATCTGAGTTAACGCCTGGCAAGGTTAATCCACTTGTGTGTGTTGCCTGTTAATCGCACACTCATACTTTCCTGTCAGCTTGTAAACGGTCAGAATCATTTCCTGGAGTTGTTGACAGCTACTATTATAACTTTTTTTTTTACTCTTCTGTGGCAGTCGCAACTCTGGCTACTCGACTAATATAATATATCAGGGAACTTTGTTGAAACACGTTTATGGTCAAATTAAGACAATAAAAACTAAAATGACCTTCATTTTTAAAAAATGTGAATTATTTCAGTTTTGCCTAAAGTGGTTGACAGACAGAGAGACTGATATTGCCATCTCTAAATCCACACAACTGGTGTTGTTCCGGCACAAAAGTGAAATGAATAATGAATGAGCGCAACACCAATAGTTCTCAAGTCACAGTCTTTCAGTAACACAAAAAATGTGCCATTAGCGGACAGTCCAGGGCTCAGACTATGTCATCGCTCTCCTTTTGCCCAAGGTTGAGTACGATGCATTGTATGTCTCCGTCCCCACCGCTGTGACCCTGCATGAGGAGGTGAGGTATACATTATGGATGTCATAACTGAACCACAGCATCAAGTCAAGTGTCAACACTGTGGATTGACTCTGGGTTCCCCTCCAGCTATTGCTGTGCACAAATGTTTACCCATCAAGGTGCTATGACCCTCATAGTTCTGTGCAGTGTCCACCATGTGCATAACACTGTCTGCATTTGTGCATTTGACATCATGTAATTAAAATTACACAGAACTGCAGCAAAAGCTTCACTTTTAATAAAGAACAAATAAGTGAAGTGTTTGACTTGTTTTGAAAAACTTAATGAAATTAGAAGGGAAGTGTGACTAAGCGATTAATGTGTTGACTCGACAGTCTTACCTTGTGAACTACAGGGATTAAGACACTGCATTAACAGGGGCTGTGCCAGTAAAATAATATCTTGTGTACTGTTTTCTCTCTTTTTTTGGATGAATGGTTCGATATTTGATTTTGTAAATTACTTTTTCGTTAACAAACAAACAAACATTGCCAAAGTGAGTTTGCTTTCTCTGCAACTCCCATCCGACGTTTCAACAGATCAGTTTTCAGACACTTTTGATTACATTTCCTTCTCAGCAAAACTAAACAAAACTAATTTTTGCGTCCCCGCCGGGAGTAATAAAACATTTCCAGAGCCTTTCCCTGAATATTTTATAACCTGCACTGTTTTTATGAGGCGATTGCTACCTTTTTACAGCACATTCACAGCAACCAGAAATGGGTTTTATGGCACCCCCCATGCTTGTGAAGTGCAGGTGTGTTCTGTGAAAAAAAGAAAAACTCCAGCTCATCAAATTATTGCTCGACTGCATCAGAGCTCCAACTCTACAACTTCAATTTAATGTCGAAAAAACACTGAAAAGTGAATAATTTTGACCAACGGGTCAAAATGACAGCACTTAGCTGCATATGTTTACCTGACTCTTTTGGCCCATTTATATTAAACTAAATGGCTGGTGGAAAGTATCAGGAGGTAAAAACTGGAGACCTGGAGGATTTTTAGCCTTGACATAATGGAGATGTACAGGATATGTATAAGACTTTAAATTGCATTTGCCATGTTTATGAACCCAAAGCTTCGGCTCCTGTTTGTGAGCCCAGCCGATGCTTTGTAGGATGCTCTGCTGAGCAGGGAGGCTCAGTCAGCAGGGTTCTCCTGGTGCTCCTCTCAGCCTCCACGCCTATCGTCTCTCCTGCCCACCAGACTGACACCTAAAGTGGCACTAATTGGCATGGGCTCTGACAGCTATCCAGTGTGCCTGCGAAACTTTTAATGACACGTCTTACACCCAGCAGCATCCAGACTATCTGCCTATAAAAATATACTCAAGCTGTGCACCGGCGTTATGTTCCCTCATGCTTTCCCTCCCTCTTGCACAAATACAGACATGCCAGTCTATACTAGCACACACTCACTAATGTAGTGTTACCCATCGAAGCGCAGATGGGTGCCGTCTGGCAGAGATTATGCATAGATCTGATCATTTATTTGTCTAACTTCTGCACCAAATATGAATAATGCATGCATAATAGGGTCTAAAGTGTAGCACATACTTACATAATGCAATTACATTCTTATTTCGCAGGGCATGCAATAATGTCTGCATTAACTTTTTTTTCTGCATTGTGTATGAACCATTGAGCATAATATGCCTTTATGCTCCTTTTAAAGCCCTAGTCCATAGTTTGATGTTCCTTTCTTGAAAGGATTAGTGCACAGTAGAAGAGAAGATCCCATTTATCTTCTGGGTTATTGCATTTAAAAGATGTTGCTCTGCAAATCCAGATTGCATCCACCATCAGTCATGCGCAGGCTCAGTAAGGCAGGCATGTGCAAACAGGCACATTTGCACACAAACGAGAGCGCGCGCCTACAGACAAACACACAGAAATACACACAGCCTATGCTCAAGTGCTTACAATGAGAACGCATAGAAAGGAAATGTAAAAAGAGACTCGGCCTAATTATTTCTTGCTCTTGCTCCCTCTTTAATACCCTTGTTGCCTTTAATCGTGCTGTCAACCTCCCACATTCTCAATATCACCCTCAGAGTGTTAGCACTCTGCAGCAGCCTCGCTGTGTCAGTCGCTCACGGCTACTCACACATTTTCACTCCTTTGTATGACACACAGCTGGCGGAGCAGAACGCAAAGTTTTGGGCTCGAGATGAAATCCAGTCGGCAAGAGACTGTGGATATCATCTCAAACATTTTATATTCTCCTCGTCCCCTAGGTCGACAGCAAAAAAAAAAATCTGTCCAGCATTCATTTTAGCATTTCTCCACACCGGGACTGTGTGGTTTTTTTTGTGTGTGTGTGTGTTTTTATGATTTACTTATGCTCTGCTGTGTATGAGGGCAACATATAATTTGAACTCGTGAGATTGGGGATTGTTGAAGGAGAGCGAGACAGAAATAGCCACTGCGGGGAAAATGGAATACAGAGGGAGAGGGCAGTAAAACAAAAGGGAGAGGATGATGGAAGAGAAGAAAGAGGTCCTCAATCCTCCACAGGTGCTGAAATTACCTCCCCTCTCACACAGCTGGCCTTGGTCCCATCTGCAACAAATAAGAGCAGCTGGATATTGTGAGCGAGCGGCATCTGAGTCTGGCCTTTACATTAAATCCGCTCTGTGGCGTTACTACCATGAAGTCCCCGAAGACAGTCATCGGCGGCTGTGAAGGGCCGTCTAAGCAGGGCTGTCTAACCAGGGTCACCTTGTGGCTGCTTTGAAGCAGTTGGTGGTAAACAAGCCAGCAAGCAATTAGGGATTATCGATCTACTAGTGAAATATGTAACTCCTTTATCAACCAGAAAAATACAGAAATTATATAGATAATAATACATCAATTATTACAGGAAAAGTATAGTATATATATATATATTTGTAAATTAAACAAACAATTTTTTTTAACATTTCATGTGTGCACCTAAAACTTTCGGGTGCGCACCTGAAAATAGCCAATCGCATTCTTATGTATGAAAATGACAGTACAGGAGTTAGTTCGCTTGTGTTTTGGCTAGGCTAAAGCTAACTTTAGGCTGTAGGGTACAATTCATGTATTTCTAATTCATATGTCTAAAATTAACTTTTATATTTACCTTATCGTCTTTCAGTTGATTAATGACACTATGCGGTATATTTCGGGTTTTCAGGAAAGACAGCAGGTCATCTTCTGCTGCCATTCTTGGAGATTAGCCCAAAGAGTTTACGACGCGATGCACATCCATTCCGTTACCGTGCATGCGCACCTGAAAGTTTCACATGCGCACGCGAAACTTACGAAACGTTAAATTTTTTTTTTCTTCACGTCCCTTTAGGGGCTCTGTATGCAGTCATTATTTGGATGCAATAAGTAAACAGAAACATGACCCCTGACCTCTTGTCTCATGTTATTTACATGTGTGGATTACTGGTACAGTGTGTAACAAAATATTGTTGTGCTATACTGTAGCTTGATGATGAACTGTGAATTTCAACTACTTTTATATGCTGTTAAATATTTTAATCTACAACAGTGACTTGTGTATTTTGTCTTATTTGGTAAAGTGAAGTTGAGGAACTAAAAAGAGCACGCCATTGTATTTCTTTGATTAAACTAGCCTCAAAGTTAAATGCATGAAATATGTTTTGATTGATTACTGGGCCCTGGGTTGTGCAGCTGTAAATCAATTCTATGAATTGAAACAAACTACCTACAATTACAGAAGCCATCTTTGGCTCTGCTTAATGTTTTTTTTTCCAGTTTAGCACTGTATTCTAACTTGTGGCTGCAGTGTTGCTGCTGCCCAGTAAATGTTGCATGTTTTGCTGTAACAAATTGTTTATGCATTTTAGTAAAATATCCACATTCTTTTATTTGTAAAAGAAAAAACACTTAACTTAACGGTCAGACAGTGTAGTCTTTCATGTTACCCCAACATAAGTAAATATTACTGTTGGCAATATTGTAATGTGGATACATTAAAGTCAATATGTGGGACAACACTTCAGCATCAATGAACTCATTGCCCATTGCTTAAATTGTTTTCAGAGGTTATATCAGGCCGTTAAACACAAAACAAGTACTCAGACCACTTAGTTGATCTGGTCGTCATGATTTATCGACAGCATAAAAAATGTGAAATTATATTACCTATTCTATATACCTATTATATATATATATGTATGTATATAGGAGATATATATGTATATATATAGACATATATGTATTTGTATATAGTGTATACTACTACATGTAGTGTATGTGCAATGTGTAAGTGTACCAAACTTTATCTACATATTGATATATTTAGGTTTTTTTCTGAGATGTCTAGTGTTTTGTTGCAATTTCTTTGTTTTTATTTTTTTTTATTTTTTACTACTCTTTTATTATCTGTTTAATGCACATTGCTACTGTGGGACGAATAAAGGAATATCTTATCTTATCTTATCTTATTAATGGACACGAAGCACATTGAACATCATGTGTTCTTTAACTCTGGATCTGCTCTGTAAGTTTGGCAGTGTTTGATTGCCTGGGTCTGATTTCTTCCACGTATAGAATATAGGATGTTGTTACATGTTCCATGTATTGCGATAACATCATTTATTTTCATGAGCATAATACTCATAGTGTATGTGTACTGAAGTCCTGTATTGCATTATTGATTCTGTGAGCCATAAATACTCAGAGTGTGAGATCGTGGATACATTGTACTGTATACATAGATGTATACTGCACCATTAAACATCATGGGTGAGAAATGTCTAGAAGTCTTGTCTCTGTTCAAAAGCAGCTCAGATTTCACCCTATTTCTGTCTTTCTAAATCTGTCCCCCTTGTGCCACAATTAGCTCACTGTCTCAAGGGTAAGGCATATTGATTGTCATGGGCTTCTGTGGTCTTTGGATTTCATTTGAAAAGTCTACGAACAAACCTGCCATTGGACCAGCGTAATTTATCCAACCCTTTGACTTGCCATTATTTTCCAGCTCTGACCAGTCAGATCAGTTTGTACAGTGAATATGGATGTAGCAATATAGCAGCTGTGATGGGACTAAGCCATTCAACTGATGGGCTCTCCCAGCAAGGATCAAGGTCAATCGTTAAACTCTACACACGACAATCCATATCCATGCATGGTAGCAATGGGCCATGCCGTCAACCCCCTGAAAGGCACAGGAGGAAACATAATGTGCATTGTACCAATAAACTCAAGCTCAATAAACTGTTACCTGTGTGTAGTTTCTGTTAGTGTGTGTATGTCCATGAATTAAAAGGGTCTGGGGATGCATAGACCTTCATCCTCATGGCCAAAGGTGTGGCCCACATCCTTGGATTCACTTCATAAAACAGTTCCTCAGTGCGGACTCCAGCTCAGGAACAAAACAACATGCACACTCGGCCGTAAGCACACAGACGCACTTGCAGTACACACACCTACCACATTTTAAAGCACATACTCTTACTCTAATGAAAGTGGATATTTTTGTATCTGAAAAGATTATTCCTGGTTATTCAAGGAGCTGTCAAATAGTGAGTGTGCACACAAACATGGCTTTTCTGTGTATTTGGTAAGGACGTAAAGCTGCAGAGCCAAGGCCGTGTTCCCATCATCAGCAGCCAGTAAGCGTTTGATCTGACTCCAGACTTCCAGCTGGGCTTTGAGGCTGGATGTCCCTCTCTCTTCCTGGCCGGCCTTTAAAGCCTCATGCTTCGTAATTAACATGAGGCACCTTCTACATCACATCACCTTAGATGTGTGTGTGTGTGTGTGTGTGTGTGTGTGTGTGTGTGTGTGTGTGTGTGTGTGTGTGTGTGCGTGGGGGGGGGGTGGTAAGTGAAATATGGCACCAACATAAGCATCATTATTTTAGTCGGTTCTGGTCTGAGAAGCAAACTCACACAGCTGTGACCCGCGCGCTTCCACCTATTTGATTTAACAGGAGAGTGGTTGGTTTGTAAGCTGTGGTTATCTCGCTTTGTCCATGTGTTCCGTGTCATTATGGCGGGATCAGGATTGCATTTTGGGCTCACAATGGAACATAATGTGTTTATCTGAGATCGATTGTGAGGCGAGGTTTAATATACAGTCCCAAGAGTGTGGGGGGGAGTGCAGTAATGACACTGCCGGGGAATAAAAGTACAGATTTATTTATTTCTTTTTGAAAGGGGGGCTGCACAGTGAAAATGCTGAACCAAAAGAACGAGCATGGGGAATATGGAGGTGTAAAGCTGGGAGGAAAGGGGATGGTTAAATAATAAACAATGGTAACTAAGGTGGTGTGGAAAAAATACAATACAAAATAATCCACTCTGCGTTATATTCCCACCATTTTCCTCTTTCCACAATTTCCTTTTAGCAGCAATGGCAAACTGGGTTTAATCCCAAAATAATGGGATTCCTCTTTGTCTGTCTGTCTGTCTGTCAGGACATTTTAGCCTCTTTTGGCTCATTGTTTTGTGAAACCAAAAAGCACATTCTTTGCCACCGAGTTGGTTGTGACCAACTTGGATTTTGGATTTGTGTTCATCAGGTGGACAGGAACACAACCCTCAAAGGATGGTAAACATATGATGCCATTATTCCTTGAAAATACTTCCCCAAGCTCCCCATTACCTGTTTGTGATAAACTATACTCCTGGAAATCGTCAGCTGATGTGACATCGACAGAGGAAAATTTGGACAGCCCAATGAAACTTGTCGTCTGACCTCTGCAGCACACAGCAAACTGACTGGGTCGACTTATCAGCAGTGGAGTGTCAGTCAGTATGACAGGTCCCCAAAAACAACAGAACAAGTACACTTTTCAGTCCACATTAACGTTGTTCTGTCCAAGTTAGATGTCAACACGCTCACCATAGTGAGTGGTAATTATGTAGTCATAATTTATGTCAGCTGCAACATTTTGGGAAACACACCAAAAGAACATAGTAACAAATATTCTCACTGAAAACATACAGGCTACACGAGCTGTAGCTATCTGTTCAGGAAAAGACAGAAGATTGTATTTCAAAGGGAAAAAAAAGTCTGTTTAATCTGTGTCCGATTTGAAATTCGAAAACAACAAATTTATCAGATGTGTTTTACCAAAAGGACATACAAAAGAAAAAGCATGAGCCGGAAAAAAAAGGACAGATACGCTCTGAAGACCAAGGAAAATCAAACAAGGGCTGTTAGATGTGACTTTCATGTGGAGGTTCCAGTCCATCAGTGATCATCACACCTTGGTAGATGCTACCAAACTAAAAGACCAGATCTGCTTGCCAATGAAAGAGCTCATGTCCTTGATCAAGAGAGCGAGCTACATGAAGGAGTTTCTTGTCATGCAAATTTCTCTCTTTCCTCATTTTTCATATGCGGTGCATCTTATCTGAGCTCTGATCACTGTAACACGACTCACAATATTCCCATTATTTACTGCCCCCATCCAGTGCCACTTCCGGAGAAGCTTCCATTAACGACCCAAAAAAGTGGAAGTTGAGATCTGCCAAACAGCTCTTGAATGTCTTCAGGAAGATTTAGTTGGCTTGGGGACAAGCACTGAGCCAAATGGAAATTCTGCTCCCCCACCCTCCTTTCTGTGTGCTCACAATCTCCATTAGTAAATAAGCAGTTGATCATTATTTTCCTCTAAATAAAAAATGATTATTCTTGCTGGACTCGCCCCAATAATCTGACACTGATGCCAGAGCTTCATGCTCTGTTTACGTCCAGTGAGTCCACTTGCTTTCTTTTTATTTTGCTTTCTTTCTTTTTTTTAAATTTTTGATTCACCACATTGTAATTAGACAGCAGGCTAGTCACTAGTCAAATGTTCGACAATTGTATTGAGCCTTTCCAAGTTCCCTGTCTTTGTCTTGATAATGATCTGCACTGCATCAGGCCACAGACTTGTTTATTACTTTTTGCTTTTGTACTCATTCGATGCCCCGCTTTGATTCCTGCGTGTTTGGCAAAAAAACAAACAAAAAAATCCTCTGCGCTTCTCCATCATCATCTTTGTTTTATTATACATCTCGCTCATCATGTCTTTCTCAGATTTCCTCTCTCTCTCTCTGTTCTCTTTTGTGCTCCAACACCATCTATAAACATCCCGATGAGCTTCACACTGGATCAGCAGGCCCTGATTGAAAGCACACAGCAAGGCAAGCAACAGTTCATGCATATCAAAGCAGCAACAATGGATGTGAAACATAGATTTTCATAATGAACCTATAAATCAGGCCCTGGATAGGAAACACATCGAAATGTATTGCTGCTGTCATTTTCTGCATCTTGCTGTTGTACAATTTCCTCCCATGTGATCTACGTCTAAAATTGGTTTTGTTAATTCTTCATGTCGATATAAGGCTTTTGTTTATTTCCTTGCTACGTTGCCTTTTTTCATGCATAGATGTTTCACGTAAACGCAGATGAGTGATTCATCTCTCTGTACTGCACTGAATCTATTCCTCTGCACTGTATTATGATTTAGATGCAGACTGACAGACTCAGGCAGGTGGGTTTTTTTTCCTGCGTTTTGTTTTTATCGACACTCGTAGGTTTTCAAAAGGTTATAGCACTTCTCTGATCGATGCAGAAAAAGCTGAGGACGTTTCGGTGATCTGGCTGCATTACCCCTCCAATTCTGCTCTGTTCTCGCTGGTGGACTCCATGTTGGTGGGGTCAGGAGGTTAAGAAGGGCTGTTATCCATAAATCAACAGAGGATTCTAAAGTCAAGAGATGCCGTTACATCCTATAAGCAACGAACGTGATCAGCATAAATCCCGGGCTCAGGAGATGAGTGCGTGTATGATTGTAGTTTCCTTTTTTCTTATTGGTCCAAAAAGAGCTGATCTGACAAAACATGTTGACAGTAAAACCTCATTCGGCTGTAAATCCTATGTGTCATTTGAAGGTTTGTCGCCGCAGATATACACTGGATGAAAAATGTATTCCTGGCTGGAGGGAATCAGAAATGGAACACGCAGGCTCTGAATGACTGAATATCCTTATTTTCAGAAAAGCACACACCTTGTGTATTGCTGCTACACTGCTATTTTCTTTTCTACTCCCCAAAAGCCATATTCTCTTGACATGCAGGCGTGCACAAAAAAAAAATCCATCATTCACTTCTGAGTTCTGGAACAATCACCCACATCTAACTCAACTCTATGAGCAAACACTGGTCCTGTACCAGACTAATGTGTAGAACCTCTGAGGTATCAATCTGTTTACAGCCACATTACATTTATTGTAATTATGATTAATCTCTAATCTGAAATACCTGCTTGTTTATGCAGCTGATAAATGAGTCGGCCTTAATTAGTTCTTGAAATAGCGGGTTTACGGTGTGTTTTAATGCTGCAAACGTGAAAAAGCTGACAATATGCTTGAAGCAATGTGGCAACCACCAGTGTGAGGTGTGTGTGTTAGAATTTCACACATGCACACACACGCACAAATTTGACACTGTTTACTTATTTCCATATACTGACTAGATGTAATGTACGGTGCTCTTCGATCCAAAAAATCTCTAATAATGTGTTTACAATCGCTGGCAAGAAAGCAAAAAGCCACAACCCAAACATTTATTTTCAACTGGACCCTACTTTTAAGGTCAATTACACTACATGGAAGTCAAACTGTGTATTAGTCTGCACAGGACTAATTAAGGTCAATTACACTACATGGAAGTCAAACTGTGTATTAGTCTGCACAGGAAAGCTATTATGGTAAACAACATTTTTTGCAATTTTTGTAATGCACACGCAAAAAACAGCTGAAATGGTAAACGCGGGCACTGAGTTGTGCTGCAGAACACCTTCTACAGCGGTGTGTTGTTGGGCGTGTGTGTTTGCCGGAATACAGGCAGACACACTGAAGCCACATTAGACGTATTAAATAATACATGTGTAATTCAGCGAGCGCAAACACCACCTGTCATTTCTAAATGCCTTGCTGCTTGGGTGCTTGGGCTTATTTTCTATGGCACCAAACAGCTGAGATGATTCCATGTTAAACGTGACAGACAGCTGTAGGCAGCTTTTGAGTGATATGGAGAATTTCATTATTTTACAACGCACATTTCCAGAGAGGCGTTACAAAACCAGCCTGTTAAACCCGCTTCGACAGTGTGTTGGCTGAGCTGTTTTAATCGACAACCCGAATAAGTAACCTTTACCTGTGTTTACACTGTGACTTTTAAGATTTTGAAATATTTTGCGTTTTTCCGATAAATTAGGTCATATAATCATGGAAAACACAAACTACATGTGTTCACTCGCTGACAGCTTAACTGCTACGTCAGTGCACACATCTGTGCTGCTTAGCTCCAACGGCTAACAAAGCCGGTCTAATATTTGATCATATTGATAATCATAGTTTGCAATGCAATACACATAAACTCATTAAATTGCTTCTATTTATAATGAACCAAAATAGTCTTTTGACAAACACGTAACAAAATAAATATGAATAGATCTATTTATAATGAGTTTAATATTGTTTCCTCCATGACATACATAAGTCCAGTATTGTGCCCTTTCAGACCACACAAACACCAGCAAAGCTCCTCGGAGAGCGGTGCACAGGGTCGACAGCCGGCACTGCGAACTGGAGGCTGTAGCACAAGCGGGAGGGCAGAGGCACATAGCAGCACTGATTGGACATTTCCAGCTCTAAGTGGTTTGCAGAGACGGCAGTAAGAAGACCCCACAGTGGTTAAACATGCCTGATTGCGCACGGACGACTGGCTATTGGAACGGATCGATCAAGTGCAGGTGGAACAAATCTCCGAGCCGACCCCTCTCTAATCATCTCCTCTTCTGTCATTCTCCTTCACACCCCTGCGCTCTCTGCATCCAATTCACTTCCCGTCTCATTTCTCTGCTCTCTGTCATCTGTCCCTGACACCGTGTCCTCTTCTACAGCCGTCCACCACACCTATTGTTGCCCAGCTCCTCCTTTCACAAACCTCAGCCCATGTATTATCTGCACGCTCCCCTCAATGTTCCAAACGAATTCCCCCTTCATTTATAATTTGACAGAATAAGGACAAATATGATATGAGGATTCAATCTCGGGCAGGGCTAATAAAGCAAATCATATGCATTATCATACTGCATAGTGCATATAGTGGCTATTGTGCCGGCACCAGTGAAATTATCCACAATCAGTCTTTCAGTGCTAAGCAAGTCAGTGGTGGATGTCAGAGCTCATCTCTTTGCTACACAGAGCACACCTCAGCTGTAACAGCTAACACTCACACTGAGATGTGAGGGTTTTCATTACCCATGCTGCAACCACCTCGGTACCGTCGGCTTATCTCACGTCTCCCCCTCACACACACACGCACACACACACACACCCGCGCACATCACATCACATCACTGCAGAAGACTTAATGAATCTCAATTGATGGTGTCTGGCCAGTAATTAGTGCGGCAGCGTAGCCTGACCGTCAGTGAAGGTTATTTCTGAAATTGATCTATGTTATGAAATCACAAAACGTCTATTGTCCCCACTTCATGTCCACCTGCCAGTTTGTAGCTGTAGCAGTGCATTAGTATAGGTTTATAGGTTTCTACCTGTGTATAAGTTTATTACATAATATATTCCACCATCTGTATTACAACAATCAATCTTCAGGAGGTGAAATTTTAAAGCATTTATATTGTCATCGATGGTGAAAATTCAAAGATTTATTGATAAAACTAATGCTACATTATGCAGTTATTTCTGACCGTCTATACAAACCTACAAAACAGAGAAGTTGATGGATTACTTTTTCGCAAAAGAGGATGTAGCGCGGAGTCCTGCTGCTGCATCACTGATTTCAAATTCATCAGAGGACCTAATGGAACATAATGAGATTGGTCTGTTTGCATAATTTAATATTTGGGTGCCTGTTTATGATGCTCGGGTTTGTTTGTGGTCAGTGAAGTATCATGCATTAATGGATTTGCTCCCGTTTTATTATTAGGATTAAAGCTTCCTTTACTCCTCTAACTAGGATATCACCAGAAGATTCTTGTTTATCTACCTATGTCTGTATGGTGAGTTGATCAAGTAAAGATGCAACTTTTGTTCAGTTGTAAAGAGCACACGCAAAAGCCTAAGCAATGGGTTTTATTTTCTCCATTCCTCATGACCGAGTAATCAATAGTAAAGCACTTACCGAATAATGCATGATGTTGCCCTTTCAAGGTGCTTTATAACCTATTAGCTTTAACTTCAACATCAATTCTTAGGTCGACCGCAAGGTGATGTTATGTGTTCAGTAGCTGAGCCTGACAGATGGAGTGGTCTAATAACTGGATTGTAATATTTGCCTGTCTTCTACCAATTAGAATTGGAATCATTCATTTTTCAAAACAGCATATGTTACAGGTTTGGGGTAAATGAACCTCACATCTCTTTCTCCGTATCTCTGTGTTTTCTCATTTATTAGTTCCATTACTCATGCAATTTGATGTGTTGGCACAAACCTCGCCGATATCAGTCAAGGAAATGGGAAAAAGATTGATAACATTTTAAATTTTTTTGGTCAGGATTTTAATTCCAATCTGTTTCTTTTTCTCCGCCATGTTGGTGCTGTGGCTCCATCGATGTTCCCTTAAGTTGGGTTAGATGTAGTTCTTCCTATTAAGATGAATCTTACTGATTTTCATGATCCTCTGAGCTTTTGTTCTAATGCCCCCATGAAATCTAAATGTGTTGTTATCAGTGAAAAGTCTCAACAGATAATGTCTGGAAATGTACAGACATTCAGGCCCTCTATTGAATGGCAATATTATCTGTCTCTTGGCGTGAGACTTGTGTACTCTAATTACTGGAAAAATAGAAGACACCAAAGACGTTTCCACAAACAATTTCCCCAAGAATCATGTCATACTGTGGTATCGATCAGCCAGCCTGAGATTACCACTGTGCAATGTATCTCCGATTGAAAAGCAACAGATCAATGGTGTTGGGGAACCGGATAAAGATAGCCCACGCTATCACAATGCCAAACTGAGCACAGGCTTAAAGTGTTGTGAGGAAGTAGCAAAAGGACATTCCCTGTGGCTGGAATAAAGGAAAGAGCAACCTAATCATCCACTGAACCAAAGACGACTGATTCGGAGCAGTCTTTCTTTCTCAGACGCTTTTCTACGTGGAACGTGCAGTGGCGGCGTCGTGTTCGAATTTGTCGACTCTTTCAAACACACCTTTCAGACACACGCTCACAAAAATTTGTTGTGACGTCTAATTTGAGCGGGGCTGGTCTAGATGGTCCAGCTCTATCCCTGGCTCTCGGACAGAGCATCAGGTTCGTACCGGGTTACATCCGGACTCTTCCTGGTCTCAGAGGAGCTGCTCTCAGGGCGCGAACTGCTGAGTGGTGAATAAATGTGCCAGCGCGATTCGCAGCCAGCGCTGTTTTCATGGCTCAGATGAAAACGATAGTCGGGCAGCTTTGAGAAAATCTCATCATTAGTCCTCTCACAGGCAGGATTTAATTATCTCCGCATCCAAATCGTTCGCTTCCCCCTTCTCAGCAAATTATTCTGCTCCTGGAGAATGCTAACCGTGATGCCTTTCACCTCCTGCCTGCATGGTAAAGGAGCAAAATAAGGATGTCCTCTTTGTGTGTGTGTGCGTGTGTGTGCATGTGTGTGCAGGGGAGAGAGAGACTCTGCATACTCACCACGTTTCATTTTCTCTAATAGGGGAGGGTTGCATTGGTCGGCTGATAGGTGTGTATGCTGTTAGTGAGAATGGACCTGTGCCTGCGTTCCTAAGTGCACTGAAAAGCTCTGGAAATAGGTTAATGATTAAAAAAAGATACATCTCCACATAGAAAATTGACCCAGAGTTAGAGGAGTCTCATCGCGCCCAACTGCATTAAATGGATCCCATGACAAAGACGGAGCCTAACAGTGACAGGGGGCGCTAGTTCAACCGATCCTGCTGATTAAGAGCTGGCAAAAAAAGAAGAGAAGAGGAGGGCATGAGGAAAACGAAGGTGGGAGGAGAGGGGGCGCGGTAACAGTGGAGAGCTGAAGGGAAAGGAAGTAAGAAGTAAAGATGGTCCTCAGAGAACATTGTTATGCAGCTGCTTTATGTCTTAAGTCTTGATCACGCTGACTCTGGTGGGATCTCATTAGCTTAAGGCTGAGACCCATGCTCAGCCATGAATTGCCTTGTAGTGAAATACACTTAAAAGTAAAAGTGGCATAACATTCACTCAAGGCTGCAGCTCAGTGGTTTTAGTCCAACTCTCAAATCATTCACTGGCAGAGTGGGAACATTTATATTTGATGCATGATTGATGGTAATGATGGGGATGAAAGATTGGGCGCTGTATTTCTACTTTCTGCTGGAGCCATATATGTTTATGCATCACAGCTGAGCTGTCATGGATTAATCCTTACATTATTCAATTGTATTTGTACTTTTCATGAAGGATCTTGTGTAAAAGACTGCACTAGATTTGACGGCTGTAGATTCCAGGCACCACTGGAAGCTGGGTGTGGTCCCCTCTCTAATAAACACATCCAGCTGGAAAAAAAGTATGTCATCACCACTAATTGGCAGGGCAAGATGTCACAATCTGCCCTGAGTTCCCCTGAACTCTAATCTCCAGCTGCTTTTTTTATCCCTCCCAAGCCTTGCTTCCTCCCCCAGCTTCCCATTCTGCTGTCTCCCAACGTGCTTCACACCTGATCCCACGACTCATCAGCCTGCAGTCACCTGCTCCCTACCCCTGCGCCCACACCTTGTTCCATTATTAACCTTGGACCATAAGTAGTAGTCCCTTTGTCAGTTTGTGTGATGATGCTTTTTTTTCACCCCTGAAATGAACCTGTCAGTTTGCAAGATTTTTTTTTTTCCTTCTTTAAAATGAAATGTTATTGCATCAGGCTGCATTTGCGTCAATATTTGGATCATCCCGCTGCCTGTGCAGGAATCTGCAGACCACAGCACAAGCCAGATCATTCCAGTCAATCACTGTGACTTTTCCAAAGCACAGCGATAAGTTCCAAGTTGTGATTCACTGTTGTTTGAACCGAAGCTTTGAACAAAACAAAACCAAGACGTTGCTGCAAAACAGATCAAATTACCAACACACTGCCAGGCATCTGCAGCTCATCTTTTCTAAAACTATTACATAAACCTTGTTCTTATGCTTAAATTTAGTGCAAAGAGCACATCATGACAGGTTGATAAAATCGTGCCATACAGACGTCACACATTTTGGCAACACAGGGACGACAAGGAAACAAATAGCATCGGTTACTATAATTGACATGACTGATAAAATCCTACATGCTTTGTGGGTCATATAAACTCATTTGTACATTTTGAATGTAATGTTTGAATGTCACAGACATCCCTAATTGCACAAGAACACTGCTATTTGTGCACAGACAACTATTGGTAAATGTGTCAAAACCTAATTAGGAAGTTAGTGAGACAGTGTGACGGCTGTTTATCAAACAGACAGAATATTATCTCTCTCGGCGTTTAGCGTCTCTCCAAAATAACTTGGAAGACGTGACTGTAATTGTTCAAGGCAATTAGCCTTTTTTTTAAAAAATGTTGTTATGACATTATCACTGATGTGAGCAATTAGCTTCGTATAAGAATTATGTAGCGCTGTCAAGGAATGGAAATAATCTAAAATACGATCCATTTTTTGGATAAAGTCTTGGGTTCATGTCAGATGTACCATTACTGTTTCTGCAGGAGATGTACATCAGGGTTAGAAGTAAGTTTAGCAGCAGATATTAAAGCCTGTCCCACGTCTTTTTACTCAGTGTCTGTCATCACTAATCTCACCCAATTTCATTAGAAGCCGAGCAGCATGACAGCTTATCCTACAGACCACAGAGCCTTCTGTCAGACAACTGGTGACAAGCACCAGAGTGACTGACTGTGGGCCGGCATCGTGGGCCGGCAAGCCAGCTTGAGGCTATGGGCTGAATAACTATGCGTCGTTTTATTTACATGTTTTCCGTGGTTATCACACACAGAGTTCTTTGTGCAGTTGATATGATCTCGACTGTTATTGAAAAAAACATCCAAGGTAGTTATTGAAGAACAATAATCCTGCATTCAGACATTTACATTGCTGAAACACATAATGCAAGTAAAAATGTTGATATGTATATAAGCCACTTGTATATATTGCCTATATATATATATATATATATGTATATATATATATATATATCCTTGCCCATTACCATATATATACTTGCCCATATATACTTGCCCATTACCAAGTCTGACTAACGTTTCAACATTTTGGGAAATATGCTTATTTGCTCTTGAGAAATTGAGAAAACTGTGATATATGAAAATTAAAGAGCAACCTGGAGCCTAGGACATTATCTTAGCATATTGTGAAGGATGTCAAAAGATACAATGCACTTGAGGTTTTTTATCTGTGGCAACAGCTAGAAGCAATTTCCTCATGTAGCCAGTCTTTATGCAGAGCTTTGCAAATCACCAGCTGGCCGTATCATACTCCAGTTTGATGCTGCACTTAGTGTATAGATTAAATTGGAGTCTCGCGTCTCATTTCCCAAAATGAGTGCATTGTCTTTTCGGTATTTTGAATAACACAGGGAGTTGAACTCAACCCTATCCATATTTGAATGGATATATATCTGTCTTAGCTCACCATTGTGTTCTCCTACACCTGTTCCTCTCCATCACGGCCCCCGCCCTTCCCCTTTTGTGTTTTTTGCACCAGAGGTGCAGCCATGTGGATTCACACAAGACCGTCACTGCAGCAGAGAAAGTGCTGCCGTACAGAGATACGCTGAAGGTCGTCTGGCGGAGGATATGGATGCTGAGTCAAGGCAAAGATACCATACTGTGTTTTGATTTGCATACTTGCACAGTCACTCACACTTGCAGTGCTAAGACCAGAAGCGCGCTCACACTGATAAGCATGGCAACATACAGTGCATGTTAACCAGATGTTATTTTTTGCACTCACCATCCTGGCTACAGTGGAGGGGGGGATTGAAGCATAGTTTCAAACTTGTGCACATGGCAACAAGGACAAGGACATGTGTTTTTTCATGTCGTGCATCATAGGGAACAAAAAATTATAAAGTTATTTTTTAAATAATTGGGCCAGGCAGGTAGTAGATATTTTGGCAGATGATAATCATGGTCACATGTTTTGATGATCACTTCTGAACGAGTGTAAAATGGTACGACCCTGAACCCAGGTATTAAACTGGTGAATACACAGTATAAACAGCTTGTTACATGTGTGTGTGTGCTGACTGAACCACAAATACCCAGACATGTTTTTTGCAAACACTCAACCCAGTCTCAGCCTTGATCAAAGAGTAGATAGGGATAAAAACACAAACCGTTAACCTTGTGCAGGTGCGTACACACACGCACACACACACACACACACACACACACACACACACACACTCTGCGCATTCTCAGTGTATTCTCTGTGTAATCTGAGCCAGTCGCCTGTGGTGATGAATATGGTCCGGGTCATGCGAGGTCACTCATCACTCCCTGTGCGGCGATGAAGGGCACAGCACCAGACCGTTTACAGCTCAATGTGACCTGCTGCGCAGTAAACATTTATTGAGCACTGTCACACTTCATTTATCTGTTTGTGCGACTCAGCCGACTTAAATAGTGCTAGAGAATAAAAAATGGGAAACTGACAGATTGATGTTGTCAGCGACGTAGAAACACGAACGTCTTGTGTCGATGCCCAGTGACCTGAATTTACAAGAGGAAACCACCTGTCCTCTCTGGTGGCTTTGATTTAAATAGTTTATTCACTAAAATTCTTTATCCTCTATTGTTCCGTCAGCTTGCGTTGATGTTTCCGGACTAGTTACCAGGTGGCCCTTGCATTACCTTTGTAATCAGCGCAAGCACAATCAGTCTCTTATTGTCACTGCAAGTTTCAGACAGTTTAAAATGTTGAAGATTTAGAAGAGAATACTGTTGAATACTGTTGTGAATACAATCCTCTGGAACTTCTGTGTCCTGAAGTAAACTTTGTTAAACACATGTGTAACTGATGCATATTTTCTCATTTATGACTGATGCAGAAATCATAAATGATCAGTTCTGCTGTGGGGATGTCAGTTCTGGCATCACCTACACATTGACATACGCACTTGATGCGTTTTTATACATTTTTACAGAAGTATGTTTAAAGAGAACTGTGAACAGTTCGATCAGAGTGAGGACATGAAGCAATCTGAATTGTGCAACCATAGAAACTCAAATGGGGATTGTGCAGAGACAATGATATGAGGAAATCAAGATGAAAAGAAAGCACAGAGGCAAAGGATCCTTGGTCCATCGTTCCGCAAAGTAGGAAACACAAATCCTTAAAGCCCCATATGCACGTAATTCACACCAATACTTCATTTCACTAATCTGTGGGTGTGATACAAACGTTTTCTCTAACATTCCTCATTATCCCGTTTATTTTAGTAGTAGCTGTTATAGAGGAAGAAGTTGCTACTACTCAACTTCAACCTAAGTCCAATCAGCCAGTGTTAATCAATATGTGTGTGTGTGTGGGCCTTAGGGTTCTTTAAGACGGGTTATATGAAAGAGTTTACACCTGCTGACTTCTGACACGTCATTGTGGTGGGTAAAAACCCCTGCTGCCGGGGGCTCGATAAATCTAGTTTCAGGCCGTCTCTCCTACAAGCCTTTCATGACGTTGCACTCGGACGTAAGTGAATAAAATAAAGTCTGAGAGCGAACCGCAACTCACTTGAACATCTCAACACAAGACGGCAAAATTAAATGACCAGGTGACCAGAGAAGTGAACGATGGAGGCACCAACGCGACAACTGCATTGCTGCCAGAGATGAGACTGTTCAGAGATTGAGCTTAATAAGAAAGTCAACACACTCTTCATTCCAAAGCATCGATTGAGGGGTCTTTGAACCGCCACATCCAGAAACTACATGCATAACAAATGCCCCACAGATTCATAAATATATAAGACTGCATTCCTATTCTGTCATGTGTTATTATCTGTGTGTGTGTCTGTCTGTGTGTGTGTGTGTGTGTATTTTTGTCGATGCTTCCTTCTGCCTTGTGCCGTAGTGAGAACTTACACTGAGGCCAACTCACACTTGAAAAAGATGCAACTTCAGAGGAGATAATAAAACCGAATCTGACGCCTCGACTGTTAGGTGTGACTGCGAGAGGTGTGCAAAAGAATGTGAGTTTGGCCCTGCCATGTGAAAATGTGCGTCTGCCGACGGATGAGTCACTGCGGAGGAGACTGACAGAGAGGAGAAGAAAAGGGAAAAGGAAAGGAAAAAGAGGGTAAAGGATTGTGTGTGTGTGCGCGTGTGTGTGTTTGTATTGAATTGGGCCAGATTAGCTGCAGAACCAAATCCCACCGGGGCTGTGACTTTGACATTTTTGTAATACATGATACACACGCAGGTGGTGGTGGGACTGACTCAGACTGATTCTTAAAGGTAACATCCACCTCAAGCAGTCGTGGAGGCTTTGTGATCATCAATCAAACCCCCTCATTTGCCCTGCCATTCTGTTGGATTCACTTCACTCACCAGTGTCGGGCACATTATCTAATCAATTACTCATTACCTAACGTATGTGTCTAACTCTCTCAGATGTTGCATTTAGATTCACAGACGGGCACCAAACTGAAAGCAATACAATCCGTATGAATCCAATACTCAGTGAGTAGAATCAAAATAAATAATAATTGAATCAAATTATTATTATTTTTCATAATAATTTTCATTATTCACATTAAAAATGAGAAAAACCTCGCAAAACTGTGTTTTCGGTCACAACTGCAGTAATAAACATGAGTAAATAATATAAATAATACTCTAATATAATAATATTAGTATATACAATATATAATATCAATGCTACTACTAATACTACGAAGACAACGAATACATATGATAATGATAATGATAATGATAATGATAATGATAATGATAATGATAATGATAATGATAATGATAGTGATAATGATAATAATAACTCAAAAAAGTAAATGGAATAATCTTTAAAATCTGGGTATTTTCATATTCTGTAGGAAAATAATTCAGGCACTGAAAGGAAAACACTGGTGGTTCATCCAATAAGGATTCTCAACATCAGCACCTATCAAGTCCTGTGTGAGTAATACCAAACCACAGGGGTGGATGTAAGTGGAAATCAAGCAAGGAGTCCAGAGTGCAGCAACTCAGCTAACAGGAGGGGAGAAGGACAAACACTGTTCGCTTTTCAGCACCTTACATGGCAAATATTTGTCTCTTGTTGCGTTTTGCTCCCTCAAATTGAATGTTGTGATTGTGTTTGCGTATCAGAATCTCTGTGGGTGACGATCAATGAAACCATCTCACTGAGCGAGAGAGCGAGACCGCGACAAGCGGGCTTGTGCCTAAACTCCACATCTCACAACACAGTGAAAATGCATTATTAAAAGCAGAGCTGAATGCGCACGCAGGAGTTTGCTCCACTTTTTCACATTTAATCGGCTAGCTCTTTGCATTATGCATTTGTAATTTACGATTAATTAAGATCTGCAAAATCGTCCAGCAGCATAAATACATCACAGTAATCCACACGTTATGTACACGTTTTTTGTAACAGGCTCATTAAAACATTTCTTACGGTTAAAATAAAACCTGGTCTTATTTTTCCTGGTCTTATGAATGGCATGCTAGGTTTTTGTTTTCCATTGGTACTTTCTCAGTATCAAACCTGTCTTTGAAATTTATGTTAAATTCCTATTTAGAGCAACCACATTGTTTTAGAAGAAAGCTAAAATTATATTTTATGCTGTTACAGCATAAAATATGTTTTAATTATCTCAAAAGCAGTGAGTTTGAATCATGATTTAAAGCCACTGCATTATGTTAGAGGTAAACTACAGGAAAGGTAACATTAGACCCCTGAACATCTTTGTGTTGTAATGTCTAACAGAACTCACTCACATTTGAACACACAGACAACATATTCATATATAACTGATTCATTTTGTGTTATGTTTGTCAGGAATATCCATATTTGCAATGTTCAAAGTGAATAAACCTCTTCCTAGGCGTAAAAATGATCTATTAACAGCATGATGTCAGCAAATCCATGGGTACACTACAAACTTGGCATCATTTCGTATGGTAAAATGGAAATAAACATCAGTTTGCCCGAATGACTCCTCGCCATGGCAGCAATTGATTTCCTCTTCACACCTTCCACAGCAATATTGGGAAAATAGCTTTAGAACTTATTATCTCCTAAATCAAATAAAAGTAACTTTTTTTAATGTTGCACATAAATATTTTCGGAGTCGAGGTATTGGGAGGCAGCAGCTATCTCACTTGTGTACCAGACATATTCAGTGTGTTCTCCAGGCCTGCAGAGCTGCTGCTCATCACATTAACAACCAGCTACCTGCCACTGGCTTTACACCACTTACACCCTGCCCACGTAGGATTGAAGACCTGTTGAACCGTGATCTCTGTGCTGCAGTAGAGCACCTATGACAGATGAGGCCTGACAGCAGGTTGAGGTGGTAGTGTGCTGTTTATGGCAGTCTAATAAAGGCATTGCTTGGCCTAAATGAGGTGCCATCAAATGACGGGGGAGGCGGGGAGGGGGGTTCATTACACAGATTACAATCAATCCTGGCACCTCGTGTTTATTGTGCTTATGCATAATGTATGCGATTAAATCTAAAGCTTGGCACTTACAGCTAACTACTGCAGATGAAAATAGCTGTAATGTTAAATGTTTGCTCTTCCCCGTTCAGTCAGTCAAAAAGAAAAACAAATCAGGCAAGTTCGAGCAGATAAATGTGTAGGTCCGATTGTGTTGCGCGATCAATACGGTGGTCACGTATCGATTCGCTGTACGCTGAGGCGACAGACACGACACTGAGCAGAGCAGATTTCAGTGCACTGACATGCGGTCACCAGGTTGTGACCTAACGCCATAACTGTACTTCAGCATGAAGTCGCGGACACAACAACATTGAGATGCTGCTGCTGCAGTGACAGGAAGGTGTTTGCTCTTTACCTGATGAACAGGAAACACATTTTACATTTTTGTCACATCTTACTTGATCATCTTTTTATCTCTGTAGTCTGCCTGACATTTGGCAAACTCCACTTGGGATCTTCTAGCTTTTCACAACCTGTCTGATTCTCCACTATAAAAGACCAGACTGAACAAGCACTGTAGACACGATTGGCTTTTTCTCTGTCTGTCCAGTTTTGAAACCTGATCGTTACCCAGGTCACGTCCGCCGAAGGCCTTTCTATATCGTACATAAAAAAAACCAAACTCTTCTTTAGATTGCCATACCTTTGGGTTTTTTTATTACCTTAAGCATTGGATGCTTATTGAAATAAGTCAAATCAACTCGTGACAGATTAACTCTAATTGAGTTGCAGGAAACAGAATCTATGGAGAATTGATTTTAAATCACTGGACTTGATTGAGAGCAACACATGGCTTCCCACAAATTGATCAGCTTTGTCTGACCGAACTAACGAGTTGCACAAAGTAACAAGTAGAATGTAATCATTCTATGAATTAATTAATAGTCATGGCGACTTCTGTCATATTCACAGTTCTGTTGTTCTGTTATGTACAATTTATTTGTACATAACAGTACACTTGAATTATGATATGAAGCCAATAACTTTCAAATTCAAATTTCCATTTGTACTATGAGATTTTACAATCTCAGAGTATATTCAACAAATTCTGATTTATTCAGTGTTATATCAGAATATATTAGCAAAATATTCTGCCCCCGAGTCAAGGTAAACACATGACTTTCCCTCCCACTTAGTATCCCTCCATCACTGTTGCCGCGGTTGTTCAGGTCCATCGGAGCTTTAGTCTGTTTGTAATTTACACAAGAAAGCGACGCGTGATCAAAGGGAAGGCAGAGAACAAATAACTCGAAAATAACCTTGGGTTTTTGCACTTTTTTTTTTAATTTTGAAACACACAGCCAGGCAGAGAAAAGGTTGCTTTTTTTGGATGAGGTGACACGTCTGAAGATAGCATCACACCTTTTCAGGTGAGCCTATCAACTTCTTGGATCAGCCTCCTTGACAGACTGGCTCCCCTGGGGGTTCCTGCTCCACAGTCTCAGGTTTGGGAGTGTGAGTCATACTTTTCCTGAGATATTACTGGTGTTGCACCCAGACGACGCTGGCTGTGCCAGAACAAACTAGCTACTTATTTAGAAAGAGGAACGAAAAACTGTAACAGATTCTTGCATGGCAGAGGCACCAGAACATTTATAATTGGGTCTATGTTGCACAGAACACATATAAAAATGTGCTGCCGGTGCATCGCTGAGTTGCAGCGACTTGCTTTATAAGGAGCTGGTCTCCAATAAATTTTCTTCAACAATTAGGATCCATTAGCTGGCAGACATCCATCCTGATGGGATACCTTGCTCAAATGTGGACTTAATTTCCCCCTCATGAAGCCAAACTGCAACATTGGGATGATGTTTTCATGTTGCTATGCAGTTCAGTTCTTCTTTAACGTCGTATGTTGAGCAGCCCCGAACAAATGAATTAAATTAAACCCTATTTTCAGTAGTCCACAAAACATATTCCATCCATTCCACAATATCTGTGTTATATAACATATATATATATATAATTTGGCAAAACACAGATTGATGAATATCTACACTCTTTGAAATGTCTTTTGTCTGGGTTTCTTTTTTTCACTAGCATTATGATATCAAATGATTTTTGTTTCAAATGAAAAATTTCCTTTAAGCATGTACTTGGGAAAAAGCTAGTTTTTCAGTATTTATTCTGAACATTTTCCCTTCATTACAGTCCAAGAAAATTTGTGTTGTTGCAATATCATTGTGTTGTTTAAAACACGACAGCTCCTGGGAATCACTCCACTGGGATGCTGTTTGCTGAAGTGTAGATGGTGTTCATGTTAGGTTACTACGGTTCAGGTAAGGAGGGCTGAAATGCTGAGGCCTAGTGGGACAGCATTATGGTCCAATAGGGACTGAGGGGACGAGGAGATTCAGCTTGCAGCGCCTGGCACGTACGCAGTAGGACAGATGGCCACGAGGGTCCATATGGGGTGGAGAGTGTGCCCAAGCCTTCGATTGGCATTGTGTGTCTACATGAATGCATGCATGCGTTTTCATGCGTGTGCATGTGTGAATCTGCATGATTAATTGTGCCATATGAGCACCTATGGACCATGCATCCTCTGCAGCTGAATGCAAACCCACACAGCTGCGCCATTTTGCATGCAAAGGCAGTAAACGACTGCTTGGACAACGCGCTTGCTTTAAAATTACCACCACCATGGGTCAAACTGACCCTCAGCGTGTGTGGCCCGTCTGTGGGGAAAGAGCCAAGAACACAACATTACTAACGTCAGCAGCAGTAAGACGCCGCACACAGTCCACCAGCATGGCACAGCAGCAAGCACAAGCACATGGGCATGATTATTGGAGGGAAGATGGAGAGTGACCCAGGTGAACCAGTGAAGGCTAATGTCGGATTCAGTACATAGAAGAAAATGAAGCATAGCAAAACCAGATTTTTCAGTAGTAGTCATAAAACAGTCTTAATCCAATGCTTTTAAAACATAAAGACCTTCCTGCTTCAGGTATGAGCATCCACTGGATGAGCACCCACCATAATATTCTGTCTTGTGTGCCAGAAATCCCCTGGCACGCGTTCCGAATAGTTTCTTTGTCGGCTTGTCGAGTCTAATCACAGGATCAGTACCGGGGTGTGTTATGAGAAAAAACACGGGGACGCGGGCTATATGAGATTTAGGTGTGGTACATGACAAACAAGCACAGACAGTCATGGCTCTGAGATGCTCGTGATCGTGTCTGATGCAGTCATTTAGGATAAACAGAAGCTCAGGGACAAATGAGCTTATTCCCTTTCCTGAAAGGAGCTTTGAAATGAGCGCATAATGAAATGTATAATTTATTTATTCTGAGATGCTGGAGGGCCCCATGAAATAAACATGAGCGGGGGGGGGGGGGGGGGGGGAGACAGATAAAGATGGAGAGAGCAGTGGGGAGTGGGAGCGTGATGCTGCGGGAGAGAGAGGAGAAAGGAGAAAGAGGGAAAACAACGAAAGAGCAACGACCCAGCACGTGTGTGTGTGTGTGTGTGTGCACGCGTTGATGTATTGCCCCATCCTTTTTCCTTCTAATTGCAATAAAGACATTTTATAGATACAGTATACATATATATATATAATTTTATATTTTATTAATTAAACAAGGTATTTTAAATTCTGGACTATTCCGTTTAACTAATGCTGATATTAGATGTACAGTCAGGAGATCACCAGAATTAATGCATTTCATCCAGGGTGGGGGCAACAATAGTCGCCACATTTCACTTTGAATCGAAACTAATCGTTGCCAGTGGAAAAAGTCAGTGGGTTACTGCAATCCTTCGACTGAAAATTAAAAAGCAGCAGACACATTCATCTAATAATCAACAGCACATTCAAAGACGGTTGTAATGTGGCGAGTTAAAGACAGGTATCATTAATCTGGATATTAGTGTCTTATTTAATCACAGTGTGGGAATAAAACATGATGACGTCAGAGGCCTGTTGTTCTACGACACTATACAGAGGCTCCTGTATATAGAACACGACCTCAGTTCTGGTTGTCACCTGGAGGTACTGATTTATCTGCACTGACTAGCACACATACCTATCCTTTCCTTTCCAGTGATGCCCTGGGAGCTCGGTCTCCACAGCCCAGCATGTCACTCACAATATGGCACATCAGATTTGTGATGAGGGCAAGCAGTCCATCTATTCTCCCAGAGCAGCCAGCATGAAGTGGGACACACTCTGGTCAACTTTTTAGATTACAACATAACAGGTGTAACAGAGCACTGTAAAGACAGAGAGTCTTACGCAGGTAAAGCTGCCAATGTTGATTTTTAGCCTTACTGCTTGCTGGGGTCAGTATATAAAGCCAGGAATCAAAAGTGTCTTTTTCCCTCTGTGTGACAAATGTAAACAATAGAAATATGTCTCCGTCTATAGAAATGTCCCAAAAATGAAACCAAACTATTCCGGATACATGAGCTGCCATATTTCACTGCTGACGTTATGTGGAGCCTGTGTCGACGGGATTGGGTCCTGGAGACCTTGTATCACGGTCCCGACAATACACCGCTCGATCTGTTGTGAGTTGGTGTCAGGATTTCATTTTTTCATATAAATATAAGAAATAATTACAACCTAGTTGGAGACTGGGAAAATTAGAATGACATCATTGTGATCATGGAATGGAATGAAAGTTTTTTGCCATGTACATTCATGGCATTTCAACAAGTACGCTGCAGTCAGCCATTGATCCGGATGCTTTAGCTGTCATGTCGTCCATCTAATAATAATAATAATAATAATAATAATAGGATTTAGCAAAACCTTCTTTATCAGGTAGTAGCTGCTTAAGAATCAGATCTCTATCAATATCAGGATTTTTTTTCCACAAAGAGAGCAACATTGGAAACCATGTGTCCGGATGAATTAAGTATGTATCTCAGGAAGATTCAGTTTAAGCAACAGTAGGAGGATGGATTGAATCTGTCAGTGATTTTCATTCCTGTTGCAGGCAGTGCAGGTTGTTTTCTTAGGAGACATTGTTAACGGGGTGAAGTTGGTCGTGCCAATTTAACAGTCTATGTGCCTTTCTTACCGCGGAGGTGAGGTTATGTGGGCGGCGGCAAGCACAAACCTGTCACACAACGCATCTGGAGAGCAAAAGTTAAGAATCAGAAACTGGGAGAAAGCGATGGAGAGGCAGAGAGAGAGAGACCGAAGTGCAACTTACTTATTCTAATTTGCATATTTATTTATACTACCTGGTTATTACTGGGGGGGACTAAGACAAACCAGTACTTCCAACTCCAGGTCTTAATTAGCAGCTCTGCATAGTAATCGACTTCAATAATGAGGGCAACAAATGAACACAATCAATTCATTGCAGACTGTTGTTTGTTCTGCCTCTGCAGGTAGCACACACACACACACACACACACGCACGCACACACACACACACACACACACACCACAGTGCCGCCGTGATTTGGTAACTATGGCATCTCTTCTTCATAGCGACATGTGGACAATATTCCTGTCAGAGCCTTGGCAGTGTGCAGGAAAAGTCGGGTACAGATAGGCCACTGCCGTCACTATACACAGGAAAACATGACCGATGCTGAGGTGACTGGGTTCACTGAGTATTTTGTAGCACTTGTGTGATTATTATTTCTTACACAGCAGGTTTGAACAGAAGGAGTGGTACAAGGCTGCTCTGGTTTGGCATTGCAGCAAACCGGTTCCAGCACTGTTTGTAACTTTTAGTTTGCTAAAAATTAAGCTAACAGTACTTATATGTGCTGATATAAGTGATTTGATCAAGCAGTTGTTGAAACATCAATCGCGGTATCCATCATGTGATTCTTAGATAAATCTAAAATAAGTGTGCTATTATAAACTGAACATGTTTTTAACCTCTGGGGATGGAGATCCATACTTTTTCACCCCAAACTTCACAGTCTGCGTGATTACTTACTACAGGATCAATTGAAAGCCATAGAACAAAAATCACTTTCCATCTTCTTCAGTTCTCTTCCTTCACTTTCACTTCAGTATGGATTCTTTATGGAAATTCAAGGTTTGAGTAGTGGATAACATAACAGTGGAGTCATAGATTGGAATGCGTGCCAGATGAACACAGCTCTGCATAGCAGTGCCTTGAGGTAATGCATTTTCTATGTTCCTGCAGTGCAGCGTTCGGGGAGATTATATTTTCAGATCTTGCTCTGATTTGCCTGCAGAGATGTTCTCAGCCCTCAGTCGGTGCTGCTTTGAAACCACTGCACTGCATCTCTTTTAAGCCGTGTGATTTTATGACAGAACCTCCAACAACACAAAGCTGTAAAAACATGATTTGCTGATCAGTGCTTCACAACAAGTACAAAACATAGTATATTGTACTTTCTGCATTGCCAATTAAAGGACTGGTGAGGCTTTTTATTTCTGTCTCCTTCCCAACACCTGCTTTTACAGCATCAATTGTGTTTTCCCAATGAATAAGTCATGCATTACTCTGTAGCATTTGCCCTGACATTGCAGTAAACTATCACAGTTGTAAAGTTAGCCATGGTGAAGGTAAACTCATGCACGTAACTCATCTGTCCGAGCTGAAGATGATTCAGTTTGAATTAGCTGACGTCACAGCTGTAAGAGAGGAACTCTGCACTGATGTTTTGTTCTGCTCTGACTGACTGTTGCCACTGCTGCACATTGTGTGATGTGTGTTGCACTGATTCCAGAGATTGCACCTGACGTCCTAAAAATAGAAGTTCCTCAACATTGTCAGAGCAGAAGAATAAAGCAGGCGAAGCGATCCAGGGTGGGGGGCGAGTGAGAGGCGAGATCACACAACCTTTCTCCAAAAATGGCAGCTGAGTGCATTGCCAGTTTTGTGAAGGTGCTTATCAGACAGATTGAAAGCATTCTTCCAGCTCTCTCTCTCTCCACGTTCTTGCTTATTCACCCCATAACCAAAAGCACTTCCGGACCCTGAGGTGCCAAAGAAACACCAGGAGGCTTTTATCCATTTAAAATTCATATTCAGGACAGTTTGAGAAATACGCTTCCTGGCTGCAGCGCCTGCAGCGCTGAGATACGAGTGCGATTGTGCTCATTTCTTTTCTTCCTAATTCCATTGTTCTTTAATTGTGTGTGACTGATCCATCGCTCGCACCGGCATCGCTGAGCAGGTTGACGTCGGTCACGCTACACGTAGCGGCACTGAGCTTTTGGACATGACCTCATCAAGAAGTCAGGAAATAGGAAAGTGGAGAGCAGGCACGGGGAGAGGAGAGAGAGTTGGAGTAGCATGGAAGTGTGGGAGGACAAAACGTGACATGCAGCGATTGCTTTTCAAGCAGTGCTCACTCCTGGTGCCGTTAGCAATGGTTAACTGGCCTGGAGCTAGAGGAGGCAGCTGCATAAAAGAAATGTATTCAGAGCTGATTCTGAGCTGAAAACCTGGCTGAAATATTCTGTAACTAAAGATGTGATCTCCATGTCTGTGCTATCGATCAGAAGATTGATTATTATACAAAATAGCATGGAATAAGTACTCGGTGTGGGAGGACTGACCCGAGCAGCTGTACTGTATATTGACTTTGGCATCATGGAGTCAATGCAGACTTTCCAAAATTAATATTGAGTTTGTGGTGAAAAGACAAAGACTACGTCAGTCACGTCAAATGGAAAAAGTCCAATGACTAAAAACCATGAGACAGCAGGTTTAACCCAGCGACCATTTCCCTGTAATGACAGTGTGATATTTAAGACAGGAAGTCACCAAAAGGAAGCATCTGCTAAATCATTTGATTAAAAGTGCTGGCATTCAAATGTTTAAAAGTAATGTGGGCCACAGGTTGAAAAGTATAAGTGGCCCAACAACACAGTGAAAAGATCATGAAAGGTGAGAAGAATTTAAAACGGGACATTATTATGCAAAATTGGAAATCTCTGGAAATCTCTGCGTTGCCTGGTGTTTCACTGCATGATACAATAAAAAGTCCTTTGTGGAGCTGAGGAGAAAATCACAAGTTTCTGCTCAAACGCGTTGAAAGGAACGACAGATGAGCTTCTCATTAGAAAATTGTTACATTCTAGATATTCAGGTTGTGCACTGGTGGAAATCGAGGCAGCAGCTGTGATAGTATGGGGTCAAGGGAGCACATGGAAGTGATTCAGAAGGAGATGAAACCATTGTGCTCAGAGGCTGATGAGCAAATTACCAATGATACATAGCTGGCAAAACGCTCTCTCGAAAAAGATGGCGAACAGATGCTAATTGTATTGGATTATCAGTCCAGTATCAGAGGGTCAGCATAAACACACACAAGACTCCATTAATTTATATATAGGCTCTCTCTGTGTGTGTGTGTGTGTGTGTGCGTGTGTGTGTGTGTGTGTGTGTGTGTGTGTGTTACACATACCCATATAGAATTTCTGCAAAGGGTGTGTTTTCTCTCATGTGTGTGACAATAAGAAGGGGCAGCGGGTCAGTGAGTGTATTACAGTGGTGCAATAAGGGCCCATTGGGAAACATGTTGCCATAATCTAATCAAGCTTCCACTCCAATACTCAATATCTCATGTGTTTCCAGGAAAACCTTTCAGCCTCGTCCCCATTTTCCCACGCTCATTCCTCACCTGTCATTCATGCTCACTCGTCCTGTGAGGCTTCATCTTACCACCACCCCCCCCCACCCCCCCCCAAGTCCTACTTACCTCCTTGCGGATCCTAATTAAACATATGCGTGGCATATTAACAAATGTCACCGCAGCACATGGACATGCTTGCATTTTCTCCTTCTCCAATTACCTTCCACCGCCCTCTCCGAACTCCTCCATTGCTCCCTGCCTCTCTCACTTCCTGTGCGTCTTTTATCCAGCGATGGAGCGTTGGGGGCTGTCTGCTGCCGAGAGCTGTGGCTCTTCGGAGGTGACAATGGGAATTGGAGCCATTTCAGCAGTACATAATTCATCATGACCTGGCTCGTGCTCTTGTAAGACACCTCTCTCTCTTTCTCTCCCTCTGTCTCTGTATCCTTCTCTCTATCCGTTTCTCCTGGCCCTGCGTTTAATCCTCCAGCATATGCACCTTATATGTGTATATTACTGCAGAGCTCAACCCGTGTGCATGTTTTCACGTTGCAGGGCGGATGAAATAAGCGCAAACGCAATTATGTGTGTGTGTGTGTGTGTGTGTGTGTTTGTTTGAAAGTGTCTGCTTGCATCTGTACTGTGTGGCTCTGGTGTCAGCATGTGAAGAGAGAGGGACAGAGAGAGAGAGGACGGGAGAAGCCTTGCAGAAACCCATTCTTCTCTTCATTTAATATTCCATCAGAAGCCGCTCCAGTTGCCACACTGCTAAGAGGAGGCAGACTATCACGTCATCTGTAACGGTGATGTGGGCTTTGCAGTGCACGCTGCTGCTTTGGAGACCCAAGGAGCCGAATGGTGAATTTAAACTATAATCATCCATAATTGAGGTGCAGATCACAGGGTTCGCGTTGATTGAAGGAAGCGTTTGCTTGTGGTTGGTGATAATTTCTTGTTTTTGCTTGATGTCTCTGCCTTCTTTTTTTTTTCTTTGATGCTAAAAACAGCTGTGGGAGAAACATAATTACACTGCAGCAGCTTTTTCTTTTTCATAAGTCACTCCTGGGATTTAGCGTTTTGTCGGCACATCCTGGTGTGTCAGCTCAGTGGCATCACGACAACCCTCTCTGTACCTCCTGCTCTGTACTGTCCAGGACTGCTGTCTCTGTCAACCACACCTCCCATCCTCAACCCGCCCCTGCCATTACATTCCTCCCTCTTACCTTCATTAGTGCTGCCTTCCCACTTCCGGACAAAACACCATGAAATAACCCCGGTTTGAAACAATGCCACTTCCTTAAACAGCTTATGCAACGCTTTGGTTCCAGTTAGGAAACGAGTGCGAGAAGATCGATGTCAGAGCATATTTAAGGAGGAGTATTTATTCTCTCTCCACGTCCCGGCCTTACCTTTAAACGCAGAGGGATCGGATCTGGGTCAGGATCAGCCTCTGTGGTACCATGTGTTTTTCCAGGAGAGATTTCACCAGCCTCCTCTCTGCTGCTGGAGGAAAGAAAACGGGGCCAACTCCAAGGAGATAATGAGCATCACTCTCTCTCGCTTTCGTTCTGCTTGTGTGTGTGTGTGTGTGTGTATGTGCATAAATGTGTATGTGTGTGCGTGTGTTATTTATGAAAACATATTGTTCTTCTAATGACCCAACACAAAATTCCGCCCCGCTGACAACCAAAATTCATCATACAACTTTTCTAACTAGTTCATTATTCAAGTCTGTGCCACGAGACACGCACAGTATAACGTGTGTGCACGGAATCAAGTTAGCACCCCCCAAACCTCCACTGCCACCCCCACCCCAATTTGGATTGTCAAACAATAACCAAAGTATACGGAGAGGCTCCGTTCCATTAGAGCTACAGGGCCAAGAGCCGTTGACTATAATTACACACTAATGTTGCCTCCCATCCAGATTAGAAAAGGCAGAGGGATGAGGGAAGTGAAACAAAGGGAGAAGCGGGAGGCGATAAAGAGTCCTGGGCAGAGGAGCAAAGAAACGCGGGGAGATTTCTGACAGGAGGAATTAGCCCACAACATCATGGAAACAGATTTACAAAAGCCAATTAAAGGATTAGCTCCACATATTCGGCAAACTTGATATATTTGTATACTATGTTCAAATAATGAAGGTTTTGATTGGTGGGAAAACACTGCCTGTACACTTAAAACTGCCTGTACAAAAAGGTATCATGCAGTTGCGTTATTTTTTTGTCCACTGAATTTTAATTCTCGCAGTAGAGGAAATAAACAGTACGCAGCCAAAGCAAGACGAACAAACCCCATGGACCCACACAACAGAATTATGCATCTGGCCCAGCCAGCTGTGTTGTTTTCAGATCATCGCATCCATCAGGTCCTTTGTCCTGATGTGGTGTGCCTCATATTAACGCAGAAGCTTAATAGATCAATCGTTTGATGAGACGGGTCTGAGGAAAGCTGCACGTGTAGAGGTGATCAGCAGGCAGTCAGGACCCTTCACACAGTCAGGAGGTGACTGTGTGAGCACCAGGAACATCTCAGCCACAGTGTTGGTTAACTAGATTCTGATCTATGGCTGCTTCAGGGCCCGTCACTGGTCAGTGTAGTCAAACAGGGACAGAGAGGGAGTAATTTCAGAGGTTTTCACCGCAGGTGCACGGATCTCTGCTTCTTCTCTGGCTTATTGTAAACCTGTTTCCTTTCATTTCCACCACGTCGCAAACCCCTACAGTGTTTTCCTTCTGTGTTTTCTAGGCTGCTCAGTCTCCCTCTAAATTTAGTTTTTTTGTTTTTTGTTCAAAGTAGTCTACCTCAGTTATGTGTACTGTCTTTAATTCCTCGGTGCATGGCTGCACTGGAGGAAGTTTCCACATTCTCTTCGATCTCTGTCTTGGTGTTTGGCTCAGGCTGGGCCTGGACTCTTTGGACTCTGCTGTTATTATTTCCAGGCCACTAATGGCTCACCCTGGATAGCAGGATGCATATTAAAAACTAATAGGTGGCTATAATAACCTGATGTATTATTGTCTGAGGTCTGAGGGGAGCAACGTGCACGTTCTGTAATGCCAAGTTAGGTGATCTATTATTGGTTTTTTTTGTTGTTTTCTTTATAGTGTAGTCGATCTCCCTAATGTATGTATTCTGCAGATAAATTACTTTTCTTTATTTTGTTTACACTTAATTATTAATGGTAAAGTAGTGATAGTGATATTATGAATTCAATATGAAGCACATTTCTCAAGGTGGCCCCACTAATGTATACACATGAGCTTTTTTGAAATTGCACAAGCCATTGTGTTCAAACATTTATATTACACATGCATTACACTGCATGTGCAGTGCATCATGGGAGTCCCCCCAAGTAGTTAAGGCCTAAAGCAGCACAAGCAAAAGACGGCTTTACTATAAACTTTATCAAAAAGGAAAATCGTTTGGGGCAATTCTGGCATTTTCCGGATTATAATTAATGTGGGTGTGTAAATGAATGGTGCTTAGCAGGCAACTGCAACAGTCCACTAAACATCTAGCACCTTTTTTTGCCTATAAAAGGTAAAAGTAAAATAGTTTCATCGAAAAACTGAATTTAAGTACAGTAACTGGGTAAACAGTCATTTGTCTCATTCAAATCAATGCTTCTTCGCAGGATATAACTATTTGTTAGAAATAGTTACACTGAATCCTACATCCACTTCCTGAGCAGGATTTTAGATGGGATCAAAACTGCTGTGTTTCCTATTTGGCCTGCACTTTCTGTTATTACTAATTCATAGCATTCAGTGGACTAATCCTAGACTAGGGATAGAAAGGGCGGAGTATGAGAGGAAATAGTCAGGTCTAGCCTCAAAAGCAGCTCTGTGTGTGCGCCCGCAAATTACTGTGATCATGTCATTAGGCCTTTATGAAATTGTGTGCCTCACCTCCATTTCTGCCATTTCCCTCAGATGAGACTGACTCACTGAGGAGGCCGCAGGTAAGAGCTGGAAACAACAACAGCAGGGCATATCGGTCCGTTCAAACAGTCGACAAACATCGTTTGCAAATTAGCCATTTTAATGCCAGTGATCGCACCATCACTGCATCCTGGGGGGAGGTCACCCTAGACGACCGTGATTGATTAAAATACAAACAAACCACAGCACGGTGACAGTGGGTGGAGTTGGACCTTTATCCAGGGGTGACACAGCACAGGGGTGCATGCTACAAGAGCCTACCATCAAACCAATGACTAATGGTACTGTCACTGCCAAAGCACAAGAGTGTAACACAGAAATTATAAAAGGGGCAAGGTTTCAAGTCAATGTGAAGAATCCTGACGTCCAGAGAACGTGAGAATACATGAAAGCAATCAATGATCAGACCTCTTACAGCTCCCATGCAGGAGAAGCTGGGCTGCTGTTCGTCTGCTGCTCAGCTCCTGACCTACATAAAGAAAACATCTGCCTCAGTGTAAACACACCGTCTCCGGTGTGAGATTGTGATGTTCAGCTTCATATCATTTTGTCTATTCACATATAGTCTTTTTTTTCATGTGTATGTGTTACATACAGTGAACTGCATCACCCCACATACTGAAGTTTAAAATTGCATTTCTATAATACTGTAGTGCTGGATTCTCACAAAGTATTGAATATGATGCTGCAGAATCAGGGACGTTCCCTTTCCGAATACATGCATTCATATCCTTGTCAATACCGATGGCTTTCATTACCCACAGTGCAATCTGACATTTCATTCTGAGATTCGCATGCCTGGTGTTAGTGGTGGGTACTGCAAGCTGAAGTTACTGGCTGCAACATGATTTAATTTGCTGGTTTAATTTTCTTTTCATGATTTACGCCATCATATATTTTAAATAAATTTCTGCATGTTCCAATCACATGACATTAAATGCATAAAAACCTCTACAGCAACCATCTAGCATCACAGTCTTTGCATGCAAAAGGTGTGAAAATGGAACACGCTGTCAGGAGGACAAGGGTCTGTAAGTGGGACAATTATATTACTATTGTAACGTGACAATTCAACAGGTTTGGTTCAGTTTTGGCACAAAAAACAACTTGGCTACATCCCTTGGTAAATCTTGGAATAAAACAGCCAGTCCAGTTTCATTACAGCCGCTGCCATAGGTGTGACAAAAACTGACCCAACTAATGTGGCCAATATGAATACGTCCCCATTCAGTGCCAAGACAGCAACATCCAGGAGTTTTCATAACACCATCAGACAGAACATTATGCTGTCTCTGGGTTTATTGCTTTTATATTGTCAATAGACGTTTAGTCTAATTTTGCAAATATCCACAGGAGAAACTGTGGCTTATTGCACATCTATAAGGGATACTTTTTTAAATTAATTTTATGCTGCAAACTATATACACATATTACTTATTATCTATTTATATTATTATTGACTTATTTATTTATTTCTATATTTGAAACATCTAACAACAAGCAGTCAAAATGCTTCTAAAGGAACAAGAAACATTAGAATTTGATTAATAAGGCCTTTTGTTTGGTACATGGGGGGCGGGGTCATTTTAACATAAGTGTTTACTGCTTTGGGAAGCTGTACATTACAAGCCAACAATATTAAATGATAGGTTTAATATTATCTCCTTGGCTTAATAAATAAGCCAGAGAAATAATGGCAACCAAAAAACCTCAAAACGAACCAATTAGAGACATTATAGTCATTTAATTGTTAATGATTCACTTACTCTTCACCTTGTGAAAATGACTAACGTTTGCCATGGCTCTGATAGATAACACCTAATGACGTTGTCAGAGTCATCTCAACCGGGGCTGTGCAATTTAAAAGACTTTAAATGGATAACAAAACTACACTATTGGTCCCATTATGGAAATAAAATATCTCATACAGATCTTCCCCATGTCCCTGTCTTCCACTTTTCCTGTCTGTCAGGTTCACTCTCTAACATCACTGCTAACATCATGCCCTTCGTCCTCAGGCTAATAAGCTACAACTATGTGTGCAGCTTTTAAATGCCTTGTCTCGGTGCCCTTGCATGTCCTGCTATCAGTCAAACGTGAACTCTGCGCAACCCACACAGCAGCATGAAAATCTAATAATAACTACTTCTAATAAAATCTTTCCAGTCCTTGTTGAAAATATTTAAAATAATAATAAGTGTAAATTCAGAAATCACTCTAACTATGCTTTGTGCGTATAACATCTACGGCCATAATGCCATAAACCCAAATTTATCTTTTACCATTGGAGTGCCAGTTTTCACAGCTAAACACATTTATTCAAATTCTTATAAAGGTCAAACACATTGTACTTTACAGAATAATAACAAGATGTAGCCTTATCATAGACAAACAGAAACTCCACAGTCGCGGGATATCAAGGACACACCAGGAAAACAATCAATCTTTATTCTGTGTTGTTTCCTTCCTGTGCTGGCATTGGTTTTCTCCAGGTACCTCAGCATCCTTCCACAGTCCAAAGATATAGAGGTCAACAGGAGGCTCGAAATTGATCATAGTTGTGACTTGAATTGTTTATTGTTCCTCTTAGTTGGCCCTGTGATTGGCTGGGGACCTGTCCAGGGAGTACTCCGCTGCACAGTCTGAGACACCTGGGTTTGAAGCAACGATCAAAAAACATGAATTAATTCAATTACAAGATACAATCAAACAACCCACGTACACAACACTTGAAACTGTGCATACTACAGTTTAAAACCCAATGCATTTGTAGTTTTAGCATTTTGGGCTCATAAAACGATTGACGCTTCAGATTCTTCCCCTTTTCCCGAGTGTCATCGCAGCATTTCACTTTGTCACTCTCCTCAAGTGTTGTTTACAATGTTTTACTGTAGCAATGTGGCCTGGCAGTTGAAACGATCCACTCAGGGAACAACACGGTCCTTGGATTATGTCTGCAGGGAATTTTTAATAAGCTGAAAATGCCAAAAGTGCAAGGACTTCAGGATAGCCTGTGGAAGGAATAGTTACACACAGGTGTGAATAAATATACATGATCCCTTTTCCCCAGTCTACTGTATTCATCTACTGATTCATGTCATTTCAGGCTTTTTCTATATTCTGTCTGAATATTACACAAAACATGTATTTTCTCTGTGTGAAGATGTGCGTCTGAATTACCTGTTACAAGCTGCCTGTAGTGAGACAATGAACATCTCTAACACAGTGACCTGCTGATTCCTTAGCACACATCCTGGCTCTCTCACACACTGACACACTGGTGCACACACACCCACCCAACAATGGTCACCCCTAGATAAATGGGCAGCGAGATGTGGTGTGACAAGCCATTGAGCCTGCCGCAGCTTTAATGAGGCCTGTAGCCAGTGGGGACTGACTGGAGTAGCTCTACCAGTATGTTTCCATTACTACTGTACAACAGCAGCAGCAGCTTAAAGCACTATGGAGATGACAGGATGCATGTGGAACGGTGTGAGCCTGCAACAAGCAGTTAACTTGTAACGCGTAAGGACAAAATACTTCTGCCTAGATACATAAAGCAGGGATAAGGTGTTGTTGTCAGATTGATAATATACGAGAAATTGTGTTTAATGTCGCCCTGGAAAACAAAATATGAGCTGTATCTACAATACTGATTAAAAGAACTGCTCTTTCTCTTGCCATTAAATATGAGATGAGCTATTGATTAAATTGTAAGTAGTCATAGTGTTTTGGCTCTTGGTGCATTGTGACAATTCTGCATCTTAAATGGCTGATGATGATGATTATACTGTATATTATATTATATCATATTTTGGAGCTCAAGAGGAAAGCACCCTGACAGGTTTTGCATATTTGTTTTTCTTTTGAGGAATTATGTCTGAGTGTTTTCATTATCGTTATCATATAACCAGAATAATCACTGTATTTAAAGCATGTTGTGTTCTCTCCATCAACACACACTGCACAAGATCCTAACACTGACTGTGGGTTAGAAATATGGAAATCCACTAATACTGTTCCCACTTCATTTGCACTGTCCACTACCGACTTGGACATCACAGCCAGGCTGCAGGGCACAACCTGTCCACCATATCATTAATCCTGTTACTCCAGGACGAGAGTGCACTCTATTTCATTTCCCTGGGGCTGCACTAGCTGCACTTGGCTGCAGAAGCCACCAGCCTCTAGGCCATTGTACCTCAGGAGAAGGCAATGAGCCAATAATAAATAAGAAATAGAAGATCAGTAACAAAGCAAACAGGGATGGAGAGAGAGAGAGATGCTGCAGAACGTGGGAGGGCTGCACAGGAGAGTCTGTAAAAGTAGAAAACAATTAAGATTAAGCTCAAGTTCGCATCACCGCTGCAAGACAACTAACTAACAAACAAAAAAATAAGTCTGCCTGTGTAATACTGTAATATTACCGTGATGTGGAAATACAGGACCTTATGTCTGAATATACATTCCATTTGTGTTTTGACCTACATTACACAGTATGTACATATCACACATGTGCAGTACACACAGTACACAATGTGCTCATTTATTTGTTTTTGTTGCTGTTTCTATTCTCGGTACTCTATCTTTGTCTAATGCTATATCATATTCACGGTTGCTGCAATGACCCAGTTTCTATACAGAGATCATTAATGTTTCATATGAATCCAGTGTAGTGGGAATAAAGCATTTCAACAAGGCTTTAGATTCAAACAGCGCCTCACTGGACTTCGAGGGTAACGTCAGCAGATGAATCTTACAAAACAGACTGAATATACCAAACTGACAGCCACAGAAGCGACACTCTGCCTTTATGTATGTGTTGCGTATGAATGATATTTAATAATGTGTTTATAGTTTCTCAGCATTTTCCTTAATCTTAAAAAAAAGTACATCAATTTGTCATCAGTTTTATGTCCAAAGATTGTAATAATATTTGTACCAGGCAGTCTAATAATAGCATTATTATTATTATTGTTATTGTAATTGTAATTGTTATTGTTATTGTTATTGTTATTGTTATTAGCATTAGCATTAGCATTAGCATTAGCATTAGCATTATTGTTGTTGTTGTTGTTGTTGTTGCAAGTATATTTGTTATGGTCAAAATCCGAGGCCTTCATCACTCAACTGCAACTCAACCCAGAGGCATTTTGGTCAGAGGTATTTAAGGCTAGTAGCTCATGTGTGACATTAATAGTGTAACAGTGGCTAATGGAGCATCAACCCACGGGCAGAATGAGCAGCATACTAATCAGCGGGCACTACTGCACAACCCCAGAGTTATTTATTTTTATTTATTTTCAGACTTGGAGTCCTTGGCCTCCATCAGTTACATAATATATCAATCGTGGTGTTGCTCCCCCTGCAGCCACTAACAAGAAATAAATAACTTATTTTTTTCTACAATCAGGAGGAGTTGTAAACAGATAAAACGGGTAAAACTGCAGAGTTAAAGACACCGACAATCACGTTGTATGAATATTCCTACATTCATCGCATTATAAAAGCATACAGTGGCGCCTCACATGTAATGGGTTCACATGTGATGGTTTTGAGTCACTGTTCTCCCTTTCAGCTCAGTGGCTGCTGACATCAGAGGGGGTGTAGGTTATAGTAACAGCTCGGAGCTGGAGGCTTTGGAGCTCGATATCTTTGTCAAAACAGGGAGTGACATTCCAGCGGAACAGCCTCGGAGTGGTGTATAAACAGCGGGGCACTGTGCTGCAAAATGGCTCCTCGCCCTTATTTCCCTCGCGCCCGCTGTGCATTGAATGTTCTGACAGAGCCATGACAGATGCAGCCCGGTAAAGTGTTTCTGTGTTTGACAGCTCAGCCTCCACCTGACCACCTTCATCAGCAGCCTCCAATGATGAGCGGCCTCATGATGATGAGAAGGCACAGACGCCGTACCCCCAAAGCACACATCAACGCACACATCAACGCATCAAGCCGAGCAATATATTATGGCACACCTTGTGGAAGTAGCCGTGAACGCGGCATGTTAAAGATATCAGAATGGACATGAATAAGATATGATCGCAGGGACTCAGGCTGTAGCTATGTTCAAGCTTACAAATGTACATTCATAATTCAGCTGCGGTTTGTTCACTCACTGGCTGTACGCTACATGTGGTTGCTGCCAACGGACAGATTTCACATCTCCAGCATCCGGGCCCTCGAAGGTGTCTATTTTCAGTACAAGAACCTTGTCACGAGGAAAAGTGCAACTGCAACATTTACACTATGAATATACCACCAAAGGACATTTTTCTTTCTTTGGTTTCTTCAAATATATAATGATGTATTGAGTTGTATCTGAGGCGATTGTAGACACTTACAATGAACCAAATGCCCAAATTCTTTATTACAATTGAGCGTTTCAGTCTTTTGTTTGCCTGAAAAAATGAAGCGTTCAGAATATGGTTCGCTGATCTGCACCTTTTTGCAGTGACATATTAGCATTCACGGTCGGGACGTTGACATCCAAAAGTGGCAGTAATTCAGACAAATTCCTGAAAAATTGGCAGCAGCAAACAGACAAACAAATGAGTGTCTGAGTCCATCCAGTGCCGGACCTCACTTCCTGTTTGTTCCTGCCTGCTTTTGTCCACCGAGTCGAAATTAACTGAACTGGTGTGTCTCTGGCTAAATTAGCCTTATAATTAGCCTTCTATCCCTAATCATCCACATAATTGTATAACGCTTAGATTTGTGTAAATTAGTCAGGTATTTGACACGATTGTGTCTTTCAGAGATGATTACTTTTTTATGAATCCTGATCCCTGTCAACTGCTGTAATTGACCTGCTATCCCTTTTACTCAGTGTACACTTCCATTACACTGAGTTTCCTTGGTGAAGCCTGTGCCCCACTGCTCTTTTTCAACAAATACACTTTCAGCCTGTGATCCACCGAGGACTGAAGTGTATTTGCAGCAAGCATGTTTGCAGACGGCCACGTACAACCTCAATATATATGGCCGAGGTCCAGGTTTACCAGCGTCCTGTCAGCAGAAATGAATGGGCCATTAGCTCAGTGTAACTTCTTCACCTCCCGTGCACTGCCATGACAGCAAAGTCTGCCGCAACAAATCCCAAATCACTTCAGGTGCGTGGGCCTCGGGGCATCTCAAGCAACTCCAAGCCTTCCTTGGTGTGCTCTACTTCTGGTCCCCAAAATGAGGATCATGGCAGAGATAGGGGCACGACGGGATGCACAGCAGACAAAATCACAAACAGACCTCACAGCTATCCCTCATCTCAAATCATTTCTAATCCCCCTCATCTCTGCACCTTCAGACTGGATTCTCCTTTTATCCAAACTTCAATCATAGCTGATATCATAAAGTCTGTCTGTCGGCTGCACGAGTAACAAGATACATGAAATCTTGGAATGAGAAAACGAAATCACAAACAAAACCAAAAACTAACAGACAGAGCTATAAGTTCTGCCTTTGGGTATGTTGTTGTCGTTTTTATCTGCCTACGGCGACTTCAACACAAACAGTAGGAAGATCTGACATGCAAGCTTATCAGGCACTTATGGATACCACATAAACAAACCCATTCATCATGAACAGTAAGGTGGCAAACCCACAGCGGACCACTTTACCTGCGCGATGTCGGACCACGTGCTTCGTCATGTTGTTGATCTGATTTTGGCACAAAGGTCGAAGCACAAATATGTGTTTTGATACCTGCATGGTGGATTTCAGTCAGTGTAGTCAGACTCAATATCAATAATCAAATGCTAATGTGATACACTGAGTTGACGATTATAGCAAACATTGTACATGACCAAGAGCAGCTTAGACTTAGCTGTGTCACAGTGTGCGTTCGGATACAGAGTGTGTACAAACGGTATTTTTGAAGTAAATGATCATTTAATCTGGATTTTAGGGGTCAAATAAGGTCACTAAAGTAATAAATGTGATCTTCTCGCTGTGAAATGAGCCAAACCCCAGCCTTCACACTTACTGCTGCTGCAGGCTTGACTGTTTTCTCTACCTTAACAGAGATAGACGACTGATGCAGAGGGTTATTCTTTATATAAAATAGCATCTGGCAGACAAGAAACTAAATAGTTGTGGGTCTTACCAAGAATTCCACAAGTAAAAGTGGCAGTCTGGCTCTTTCTCCTTCTTCTTTTGTTTACGCAGAGAGGACCAGCAAAAAAAAAAAAAAAACATAAAAATAATTAAATCAATACTGTCACCGAGAAAATCTGTCTCCTGGAACTTACACATCTGCTGGGTGAAAACACGAGGGATCAATCTGTTCAGAGATGGCTGATGTCTTAACAGACAGCACAGAGGATGGTTTTGTCATAAATGTAGTTCAGTCACTTCAAATGAGTAAAGATGCAGTTAATGTTTTTAATTTTACTATGTGAATACACCAGAACTATAGTATAATGGATCCTTCTAGTCTTACAATGTACTACAATGTACTATGTGTGCACACTGTTACTTCTGGTCACACAGTCTCAGTAGCTGATATGAAATCATATCTCTGACCGCATATAGTGATGGTGCGCTTTGTGTCCTCCCTCCAGGCACGTTTGTCAGTTTACAGAGGTGATATTAAATTGTATGTCCGGTGGTTCACGCTGTCTCCTTTCTTTCATTTACGGGGTGTTATAACCAATGGAAAAAGGATTCAATGAGAAAGAACAGCATGCCCATGTCTCAGATTTGTGTTGTGTATTTTTCTGTTTCACAAGGTACATTTTTGTCAATAGAATCCATGAAGATGAAAGCCGTTCCCTAGCAGGAACTATATTTGTAATATGCATGTGTCGTTTTGAAGCATTGCTTGAGCGTGTAACTTTAAAATTCAATTAAGTTGCAGCCTGCGATCCCGGTTTAATTAGCAAGGATAACAAACCTCATATAAACGCAGTCATCGGTGAATAGGGAACGCTTTGTGAATCACATCCAGCAACGTCGAAAATAAGATGGTTTAAAATCAGCATGACACCTCTCTGTCTACTCATCAACCATCACAGTTTTGGGAGCTCGTAACCAAAACAATTGTTTTATTGTTCCCATCATGTCTTAATATGATTTCTCATTGAAACTTCTCTCCATCTGTAATTTAAGTAATTTAAAGTGCTACAGATAATGTTTGGCCTAAACCCTAAAGCCAAATCACACACTCCTGCCCATATAGCACATTATTTAATTAGCAATGTTTATTCATATTCGTGTTTGATAATACTGTAGGTGCAGTGATATTTTTGTAAGTGTTTTTTTTTTTGAATGGTTGCTTGGGAGGGGGGTTTCATGTGCACATAAAAGCCTCCTGGGAAATTCCTCTTTCCAGCAAATTAGAGTTTGCTGTGGGTCTTTTCTATTCTCTATCCCGCCATGATAACCTAATTTGTGTTGATGGACAGAAAATTGAAACATAATGAGGAGAAAGGCACAAGGAAGAGGAACAAAGTCACCGGTGAGAGAGTATCAACCTGGTAAAGACCTCTACTGCCCCCCACTGGCGGAGGCAAACAGGGAAAAAAAAACCCTGCAAGACATTTTTCACTTCCATTACATCATGCCGTTTGTGTTATCATTATTGTCTCTAGAGTCATTTCTAATCTATGACATGATCCATATGATATTGACAACATGCCACCACTTTACTCAAACAGTATTTTACAGTGCTCCATACCCGCAATTAACGTTTACGCTTGTCGGCAGGTTTGCCTTAGCTGGTAAATGGGGGAAAAAAACTCCATCGTTGCAAACACTTTAGCTGAAAAAGTAGGTCTCTAGAACATTACATAATTTCTGAAAACCTTTAGGCACTACAGTATTGTCTCCTAGCAACCGACAGAAAGGGTTGGCAGTGCAGAAGGGAGATGACATTTTCACAAACCACTATCTAGTAATTCCATCTGTATCGCCTGAAAGGAATATTTGGCTGGAGATTCAGATTTTTGGTGTCACTAACAGGAAAAGGGGGATCAGTTAAAGGTCAAGGGTTTTTTTTATCAGTGAAAATATAATATTTGATAAAGAAACCGATTCAAGTTATGCTTCACCTCTGTCGCACAGTGTATTACAGCTTTTGTGCCGTGTGGATGATGCGTATATGTGGTCCTGTTTCAGTATCAGTGCATTTTCTCCTTGAGCACACAAAAGGTGGATGAACTCTTCTGTGTGTTTCACACTGGAGTCACATTGGATATTACCTGACACAAGCAGAGCGCAACACGGGTGGGGGAGGGGCTGGTGGGTGTTTCTACCAGCTACATAAGCAGGATTTATTTTTTATGCCAGACTCACTGCTGTAGAGCCACAGGAAAACTTTGGAGCGGAGATATAATATTTTCACTTGTCTGGAACATACAGAACAGCAATGCTCTTAGATTCTTTTTTTGCCTTGTAAAGGGATGCGTTGGCTTGTTGCTGTTCTGCAGCAGGATACAGTAAATGGAGAAAAATGCAGGGTAGTGAAGCCCAACCAGGGTCTTTCTGGTTATTTTATGCTCCGTCAGTTGCCTCTCGTCCTACAACGTTTGTAGTGGGATCCATCCGTATCCTGGAGTTTTTGGCTCAAGGATTCAGTTACACCATCTACTCCTTTCAATTAACCATGGCTTGTGTTATACTGGTCATTTAAATGGGGTCAAATTCACTGCGGTATAAGTAGTGCAGACAAATGCGTAAATCTGTTGCTATAGAAAACGCATATGTAGTGCTGTCCAATCAGTCTCAGCATTCTAAGTTCTAACAGATTTATTTGTCTATTCCATATGAGACATATGTGTCTCAGTAAAATACACTAATTGATGCTGTCTGCTTATTCAGTCACATGTTAATGCTACACTGTTTTATAATTTGAGGTATTTTTATGTTACTAAGATCATCAAAAAACACATGATTGCTAAACAACACATGATTGTTGTTGGATCATACAGGATATCACTAATACAACTAGCTGGGTGCAACCCCATTTTACTAATACAAAAGCTGGCACAATCTGGCCACCAATATTATCTTATACATATACACACAGATATTTGTGTTTGTTTGTTTGTGTTATTGGATTTGAGTTGCTTTTCCGTGTTGTCCCTCGTCTTGTAGCTGTGAGTTTGTTTCCTGTGCTATCTTGAAAGTTCATTCCCCTGTGTATCATGTCCTATTTACTCCCAGTCTTTGTCTTGTTGCCAGCCTACGTTGATTGCATTCACTTGTCTGACCGTTTGCACCTGTGTCTTGTTTGTTCCTCTATTTAGCGTCGCCGTCTCCCTCTGCGCATTGTTGGATTGTCTCCTCTGTTTGCCCGATCGTCTGCTCTGCCCTGTTCCAGTCGTTTGCTTTGCATCACCTGTGAGTTTATGTTTTGCTTTTATCCCAGTCACCTTCAGCCTTTCAGTAAGTTTTAGTTCATAAACCACATTATCACATTAAAGAGGTCAAGTCTATGTCTGCATTCGTGTCCTGCCAATGTTTTTTTTCTGACATTAGCATTTTGCACAAGAAATAAGTGAACATGCTCATCTGCATCCAAATAGGATATTCCACTTCCCATCAGCTGATCTTAACTTTGACCCATAGATACAAGCTGTTGAAGCAGGCTCTTAGGGGCCTATTGACTCGGACCTGTTTGTCTGGAGAGATCGCTAAGTGATTTTAACAAAGGGGGGTTATTATCCACCAATATCACAACACTTCTACACTCAGTTTGTCGTTTAACAAACTAGTCCATATTTTACATTAATGATGGATCCAATCATTATGTGCACTGTCACTCATATTAACAAGCCCAAAGAGCAGAGACGTGCTGTGATTTTTACATATAGGCAAGTGAAAGCTGTCTACTGAAGACTTTTTCAGGGAAATGACAGAGGTGATGAGTAGTATCAGCTGTTAATCAAGCTACAGACAGCAGCCTGGAGACAGGCCACAAGTAGACCGTAAATTACAAGATCCTTTATGATACAGAACACTGTTCTGAGATCAGGTGTGAGGGGAGATATAAAATGGACAAAGGTTTTAATGTTAGCAAATCAAGGGCAATAAAGCAGATGGATTGAGACTATCCCCGTCCCCCATTTAAATCATGATGCACAGAATAAGCATTTGTCCGAAGAATAAAAATACTGATTGTATTTACTTTGTAACCTTAGCACACAATTTCAAATGTGCTACATTTTGTGCTGCTATGTATTGCATCACTTGTAATACAACTGTATTTATGTACATATACAGTAGGCTATTTGTAGTATACAGTATGTTTACTTACTTCCACTGCTCCCTCGTCTCCTGTTTTCAAGTAATGCTTTAAAACTGCTCCATCTCACAGACACACACACACACATACACACAAAAGCACGGCACTAGCCCCTGGTGTGACATGCATATTTTATAGACAACCTTTCACTCCAATCCCAGTCCTGAACCCGAGGGGCCATTCTGGTTAAAAGTCACATCGACTAGGCAAACATTTTCTTCCCAGCTGCCAAGAACTCAGCAGGACATGTAATCATTTCCTGATTGTTAATCTTGCTGTGTTATTTGATCGTAGTGGATGGGTGGAAGTGTTTTCATGCCATCAACTCAAAGATTTATATTGTTGTTATTCTGCTTTAGACACTGTAAATATGATATATTTTTCATAATGGTGAATCAATAAGCATCATTTGGTTTCTTCCAAACGTTGTTATTTCATTTGCCTTCCAACTAGCCTGTGTTTGTTAGAAATAGTAGTAACACTGTTCCACTCCGAGTCTTCAGGGAAAGAGGAGAGACTGCACATAATGTCATCTGTGCTTATTATGAGGTTGGATGTTTTTGTAAAAGCCCCAGGGGAAGGGTTACCTGGAAAATATAAAGGCCACATGGGGATACCATTACTATGGTAAACATATGGTCGGACTTTGAAATTCACTAACGCTCCCAAGGGCCCAAGATGTGAAAATGCTAAATGCTCAGAATATGTATAACTCAGTGTTTACTTTAGTAAAAACTTTCTATGCCCTGTTTTTCTGAGCAATTCAATTTAGCTCTTGCATTAAGCACCAGTTACAGTAAGGCAGAATAATGTCCCTTGATTCCAGAGCGAAAACATAAGAAAGATAACCAAAAATTATTTTACTCATTGGCAGCAGAGGCTGTTTTTAAATTAGTGGCAAGAAAAACCACGACTTTTAATTTTCTTTTTCTTACAGCAATGTTTTTCCGATTTTATAATGAGCTTTTATTTCCATGCAGATGAGAAAAACACAAATAAGCAGCAATGTTTTATTATAAATAGCATCCTACACAAAAGATCAAAATCATATTCAAATGACAGGGTGAATGAGCGGTGGAAAAATTCCCAGGCGCATTACTGTGCCATGTGATCTTCATGACAGGAACTCATCAAATCAACATTCCCCAAGGAGCAGATGTGCTGGTGGCACACATCTACTCCCTCTGTGTGTGTGTGTGTGTGTGTGTGTGTGTGTGTGTGTGTGAGTATGAGTGTGTGTCTCTCTCTTAATGGAATATTCCATTAAGCAGAGAAAAGGGGTTCTGAAGGGCCGCTGGGATCAGCCAACCTGCGGAGATAGAAATTGAATGTACTTTCTCCACCAATCTTTACCCCACTGTGTGGAGATGGGAGAAGGCTGCTGAAGTTAGAAATAGTGTGTTCATCTGACATGACATTGTCCTGTCACAGTATTACAGGCTCACAAAAGCCCCTTTATCCCACCTGCCTGTGAGGAACCCACAATAAATGTATTAATGAGCGACCATGGGGTGAATATTTACTGCTCCATGGTCTCTGCTGCAGCTCAGTTCTAACTGAAGAGCCTTGTTTAGAGGACAGATTGTATATTTGTTTTCATTTCCATCTTGTGACCAAAGGAACATGGTGACAGGTGACAAGTTTAGATGCAATGAAACTGAGAATGTGTGAATACAGTCTTTCGTACAGCAGGGGAAAGACGGAAAATTATGTATCAAACAGCTTTTCTGTTTTTCTTTTAATGCAGTCATAGAAAAAAAACATTTTCACTCTTTCTGTAATAAAACATTGCTATTGTTAAATGACATTTTAATTTTAAGCATGGTAGTCTGTGGAATGTAGGTCCCAATAGGCATCCTCACACACTATCGTTTTTCCGTTCATTCCAGTCCAGTTAGAATTAAAATGTCAGGTTGTTCTGGATCACTTAGCTTCGTCCATAGTGTAAAACACAATGGAAATACTATAAGCATTATCCTCCTTGCAGACTCTTCAAATGCCATCACACGATTACAAGCAGTAAAATACAAAATAAAGTCTGGTGCAAAGACAATCTGACCAATCTGTCTTGTAAAATCATGTTCTGTCTGTCTGGATTACAGAAGTGTTCTGATGAGCCAACCTCTGAACTGGTGCGAGTCTCTGAGGTTCAGAACAAAAAGTTGTTACGCAACATGGCTTATGTGCTTTTTCATCACTGTGAAAAAGCAGGGGCATATACTTGCAATAACAAATGTCTGCATCATAGTGAGGGGCCGAGAAAGCTGCAACAACAGAAAAGCCTTATCCAACACAACAGCGGCTGATGTTGACTTGTTGGTCAGTAGCAAACGAGACTTCCCCCTGAGGGAGATGAAAGAACAAATTCAACATGGCACAAACTCAGGGGTGGATAATTAGATTCCTCTCAGTGATTCTGTTGAAACTTTTGATGTTGATGGAGTAAAGGACCCAAAATGAATAAAAGACATGGTTGAATACCTCAGGTGACAGTTTGCGTTTGATCGCAACATGATGCTGTAGCTCTGCCATCATAACCATGCTGTGCATGTTTGCAAGTATCAGGCTAAAAGGATGTTAGAGATATAAGAGAAAGGACGTATACGCTTTACTCTCCGAGGCAAACATTCACACCAAGAATAAAATACTCGTATGAAAAAGCTGATTGCATGTAACTCAATCAAAACACAACATTACGCATCATTTGAAGCCTCTGGCAACTGCAAAAACAAAGTTTATCTGTAGTGTATATCCATTTCACATTTATGTATGTGCACACACACACACACACACAGACACACACCAGGCTAAGAAGCACCAGGCTCAGAAGCACCTGGCTCAGCATGTGTGGCACCAACTGTTCTTTTAGACCCGAGCCTCAGTCTAAAGTCTCATGGCAAAAGTCCTCTTGATATATATAACACAGCGTTTCCAACCTAAACCAGCACATGATTGGGTTGGCCTCAGGTCGTTAAAGATGAAGCTGCCAGACTTTTATTTTCCAAATTGTGAAAACCACGATCATATCTCTATCATCACACATCATATCTATTTTATCTACTTTTCAGCAGCTGCCATCTGTGTTTTGGAACAGACTTCAGGATAGTACACTTTAAGGCACCCCATGGTTCAGCACCTGGAGGCATGGCTAAGCTTCTAAACTAGTGCTCACTAAACCATAGCAACATCACAAAAAAAGACAAAGACCTGGGCTGAATTGGTCTTCTCAAACCATCTGGAAGAGTGTACTAGACTAGAAACCTGAAACTTACTTTAACTGTCTTTTGCGTGTTTTTATCTATTATTTGGATTGCTCTCCTTTGTCTACAGCTGTCTGTACATGGTCACAATCGTTGCTGGTACGTTTGCTTGGCTTCCATATGCTTCCTTTTGGTCACAGCGGATCAGCATTGGCACAATGTGTTTTGTGTGGGTGGATCTGCATATGTGTATACATGTGTGCCGAGTGGGAGTAAGGGCACCGCAGGGGTCTTGGCTTTCTTTCTGAACATCATCCTCAAGCCTTTTTACCACTCGCTGTAAAACCTTGGCTTCTCAGCTCTCAGTGTAAAGTGTCTCTGTGCTCTGCTGAGGCACAGGTTTCTTTCTATTTCTTTTACCCCGTCTCTTCTTACTATTGTCTACTGTACATTGTCAATGGATTCCAACAAGACATATGCACTTTTTGTGTTTGACAGGCGCATTAAGAAAAATAATGGCCCTGCCAAGTGAGGTTTTAATTTAGTTAACAAACACCTGCTGTCGTATCAGACCGTCAAGCTCCTCTAAAGAGATCATGCGGATTGAGAGCAGTCAAATTAAACTTGAACTTTGGGGTGTAATTAAAGCTGTTGCTGTAATACCTCTCTCACATTTAAACAAATAACTAATACTGCAAAGAGACAACACAGAGGCTCCGCATTGGGACTCCACTGCCCCCTGTAGCAGCAACACTGTATGAATTATTACAGCTCAGGCATTAGAAAACTAACTCTATGTTGGAGATACAAAACGTTGTCATGTAAGCATTTAAGTTTAGTGCTCGTAGTGTAGCTTGGCACTGAAATGAAAGGTATGTATCACACACACACAGTATATGACGTATATTACAAACATATTACATTATATGGATAGATATTAAGAGGGTCAAAGAGTTGTATTGACAAATGAGCGATTATAAGAACAGAACCTTCCTTCCTGTTTTGCATTTTGTAAATTGTTTTTGCTCAGAGACCTTCAGACCCACAATAATAGCTTTAACATTGCACTGATTGTATGGTTAATTTAGTAATGTTAATTTTCTTTATACATTTTTGAGGGTTTTATTTATATTTTATCGATACAGTTCAATTTTCAACCAGCCTTTATTTGAGCTTGCAATAGCTTAAGAAACAAATTGAGTGAAATGCATTGCCTCTGATTTTGTGCAGAGCTACACTGCCAGCTAGTGGTTTATTGGTGAAAAAACAACTAAAAAGATGGCAAACAGATGAACAAGATGATCAAATTTCATCGTTTTTTGTGTGATTTGAGCTTAACAAGTGACTAAATACTTTAATTGGCAACATAATAAATTTGGCACCATAAAGTGTCATAACTCAGTATCAAACTTGACAGCTGCCTCAGTGTTGGGAATAAATTATACCACGACTGCTTTATAAGCAGCACCGTGCCATCTTGTTTGTGGTTCTGCCTAAGGCATTTGATTCTGTCAGCCACAACTCCTCAGGCAGTGTAGAATCCAACAGAAAAAACCCAGACCGTTTATGCTTACAACATCATGTCAGTCAAGACAAATCACTGTTCCTTTTCCCTTTTTCTAAATAATGGTGGACATCAGTTGGGGCTGTGCCATTCTTACACTTACACGACCATAAGGTCCATCTTCTGTAGATAATTGTTTGTTTTCTAATGGAGATAAACATCATTGTGCAGGGTACAAAAAAGGCCGACATCAGTTCAATCACATTCCTTCATCATTTTCCTTTTTAATAAAAGCTGTAAATGGTCAACCCGTATTTCTGTATTCTGCAGAGGCGTTATTGTGACTAACAGCAGTATTTACCTCAGCATGTTTGTATGACCTTGATGAAACATACAGCACATGTCCTTACACTTTTTCCATCCAATGTGGAAGTGAGCACTGTTGCTGTCCATGGTGCTGAACCTCTTCTTCACTTCGGCACTTTTCTGCCTCCTCAGCTGAACTTCGACATCTGACGGCATTCATCAAACTTTTTTTGCTTCGTTATTGAGCCAAGTACCACAACCTAGAACAATGCTTTTCTCAACTTAATGCAAATTAAAACTTCAGATAATAAGCACATTTTAAGGTCAGGCCTTAGTGTTACTCTGGCCATCCCAAACAGCACATACATAAGTGAAGCAATGCAGAATGTTGTAGTTGCAGTATGTAAGACACACACATGCACATACACAGACAAACGCAGGGTTGTGTCCTTCTTTATAAAGCACATGTAGCAATTGTTTAAAAATTGTGCTATATGGTATAAATTTGGATTCATTGCAACGTGAATATATTGCTTGTATGAAAAAGTGTATCTGTATGTATTATACTGCCTGTGTTTAGCTATTCCATGTGCAAATTAGTAAATACAAATATAGATGAAAATGCCCCATGTCTTAAAATCTTTAATGGCAGCAAATATAAATGTGAACTGCCAGTTGATTTTGATTAAGTTGCATTTTATAGATGATCCCTGACTATGTGAATTAGTAAAAGTATTTGCTTCTGTTGGCTCTTTGAAGGTTCAGCCTTGAACCTTCAAAATAACAAATCAAAATGCAACTTGCAGCTCCTTTACATAAGTCTGATGTTTGACCTGTTTTTCATGCATGGATTTTACAATAGTTACAAGAAAAGTAATGGAATGTACTGACTGAACTCCCATTTGTGTTATGTGTTTTTTCTTTTTCATAGTTGTTCATGTTTAGGGTGGAACAGTGGTTAGTGCTCGTGCCTCACAGCACACAAGTCGCCAAACAGGATATAGGATGAGGAGGAGCAGGACACACTGAAGAAAACCAGAATGCTGATCGTAAAAAGTTGAATTGGACTCACTTAGTGAAACTTCCAAGGTAAAGTGAGACAGTTTTAGACCTGAGAATCTAAATCTTGTGGAGAACGTTACAGTGCTTGAATCAGTAAAGTGAAATGTAGCGTTCCATCTTTTTTTAAATCACACTGGGTGCACTGAAGACACTTTTTATTGTGTGTCACCAATGATGACTTGGCCTGAGCTACAGAAGACTTTAGCTACCAGTATTGCAGGTAAACTGGATATACCGTAACATCCTATCAAAACCTCAAGGAAAATGAAAAACGTTTAAAAACGTAATCTTTATTTTTGCTCTTGGACAAATTAATTGATGGTGAAAGTAATCTTGAATTGCAGCATAAAATTTTATTGCAAAAATACAAATGGCCAAACAAAGATACATGTTTGAATCAGTGATATGAATCAAAATAACACCAAGAGCTAGCTCAAAGCCAAGTCAGAGGAGGACGCCTCCACTCATAGAGGGCAAAAGGTCAGACACTGGGTGTATTAATTGGTTCTGAAGGAGGAATTTTGCCTCAGGATGAAAAGAATACACATTAAACTCTGGCACATCTCATTTTAAACAGTCCATTCACAAACATATCACACTAGTACTGTTCAACATTTAACACTGTGGGTGAATCTGAAAATCTTTGTCAACACGAGCACTGGCAACATCCTGTGCAACAGATCCATCATAACAGTATGAAGTGAAATGCATCAAAATGTATGAATCTGCTCTGTACATCTCAAATTCAAAAAATAGTACAACAATCCAACAATGGAAGTTTATTTTGCAAGTGAGAACATTTTGCCCCCTTTTTACTCTATAGGGTATAACACTATGTACACAACAATTAAAATGAAGCAATTAATTCAGAAATGTATTTCATATCCAAAATTCAAAAACATCTACTTAACGTGAATAAAGATCAGGACTACATTTGCATTCTGCATTTTCTTTACTGCGTCATCTGTGGATTCATTTCTCAAGCTGACAATTATTTTCTCATCTTTGTCAACCACATGTGATGTTGTCATACACCAATCAGCAATGACAAAAACAAAATAACTGTGGGTCATTATGATTATGTCCCTGTTTATCCCATAATCAACCAATATTTGCAGCTCAGATAATGATGATAATGATTCGTAGCATGAGATAAATATTACCCAAATTAACAGGTCAATGGCTAAGCTAGAGGTTATAATTGCTGGATATTATGCGTCATGTTGCAAGAGTTGATATTTTAGTGGATTCATCTGAGCATAAAATGAACTTCAGTTAACCATTGTGGAGTCACATTCTCCTCTTGGGCAGTGATCCTGGAAAGAGCTGTTTGCAGGATCTGTGTTCCTTGATTTCTGCTGCTGTAAGAAAACTCAGCGTGGGACAAGGTGGGGAATTTTTATGGGAACTCATAAATTTTAGATGTACAGCCACAGTATTTCAGGTTACATTTGCATAAACAGTAAATGTCAGATGGCTAAAGGTGTCTTGTTGAGGCCAGCAGGTAAAGCAACTCAACTAATATCATCTCCATGGAATCTCTGTGATCTCTCAACGGCATTTTGGCTTTGAACACAGTCTTGAAACTTGTGTTGGTGCATTTAATGTAATTATGATCCTCTAATTATTACTATAGCAAAAAACAACAATTGTCCAAACTGGTTTTGGTTCAGGTGCATGTACTAACAACCACAGACAAAGAATATGAAAAGAAAAAGTTGTTCTTGGGTGATATTTGACTGATTGGGTGTAACAATGATTTGTCAATAAATGACAGACTCAAAAACATAATCTTCTACTATTGTATTAACCAATTAATCATTTTACTCGTTTTCAAGCAACAGTGCACATGATGTTCTAGTTGATGTTTTTCCAAACTGAAGATTTCCCTACCTTTCTTTGTCTTAAAGTAACAAAGTGGACAGTGTAGGACAAACTGATACAAACCACCAGTAAAGAAACTTATAATAACACTTAAATCATATAGCAAAAAAAAATCATTGCCTTTACAGAAATACTACTAAAAATTAAAATGACCACTTTCACTTACCTCAGCAATGCACTTGTTCTGACTACGTGTTTATCAACCTACTCTGCTGTGAGAGATGAAACTTTCTCATAATCGTGTGTGTGACAGTATCTGAGGTTATCTCCCCTAGCACACCGTGGAAAAATACTTTTTTTTTATGGCAGTAAACTAACACCGGAAAAACTTGTTTTCATGTATTAACGCAGCGCGAGCGTCTATGTAAGACGCGTGGCTGTGTTTTATCCCGTCATGTAAAACTACAGCCGAGAGGAAAGTGGATATGTATTTTTCCAGGGCGGTGAAAAAACAACGCGGATGCCATATTTGAAGGTTTGGCCGGACGGAGTGTGCTTCGGCCGGTAGTGGGAGCAGAGCGGAGCGGAGGGGGGACTCGGCGCCGAGAGCTTCGGGCGGTGAGCGAGCTGCGGACGGACACCGACACATCTCTCTCCCCCTCACATCTCACACCACCGCGGAGAGTATTTTGCCGTCGTGTGCCTCAAAACCAGGTGGGTTTAACCCGTGTTCTTTCTGTCTTTTGGCTCCGTGTATGTGTGAAAATAGACGGCGGCTCGGAGCGGGAGCTGTGGCCCAGTACAAAGGCTTTCTCCGCCGGGGAAAATGCCGGGCTGCAGCAGTCGGGAGGCCGCTAGTCTCTTTCTAGTCACCGACTAGCTTCCGCTTAGCCTCCGACGCTTTCCATTCACTCCGCCCAAACTACACACCACTCTCCTTCACGAAAAACGTCAACAACTGCACAAAACGGTATTTTCAACCGAATTCGGCGGCTTTTGACAACCACGGCCGTGGACGATAAACATGGTTGCTCTGCGGAGTCTCCTGGCGCATCACGCCGGGCAGCGGTGCAGTCTGCGCCGCTAGAGGGTCACGGGGACAGCCGGGGTTTCTCTGTGCAACCAGGAAAACGTCCAGGGGTTAAAAAAAATGTCCGCATCAACACGTTTTTGTTATGTAATGGAGAAAATGTCGTCCGGCCGTGTTGGCCCGTCTGGGGAAAGTTTTATGTAAGAAACAAAGTTGGCTAATGTTCGGGTTTGTTGTGTTTCCGTTTCACTCGGGTCTCTGTGCTTCTCTGTACTTTGAGCGGGGGTTGGCTCTCACTGGCAACATCCCGGTGTCGGCTTATAGCCACACTCATCCACCGCGTTGAAGCATCGTACGATCACCGAGGAGAAAGGTTGGAGGGTGTTGGAGAAGTGGTCTCCCGGCGTCGGTCTGCGGTCGGGTGGAGGACTGCGGCCCCAGCACAGCGACTGCTTCCCGGGCTGTGTTTCTGGCCAGGTCGCTGTCCTAGATATACGTTTACCCCTCCCTCATAGGGCAGTTTCACAGCCATACGCCACGTTCCATGAAGTATCAGGGCAAACATTTTCAGGAAATGATAAATGTTGTCTGCAGCAAGGGAGGACTGAGAGAGAGCAGCACCGTCAACAAACAGCAGACACCTGTGTTTAAAGTTGGATCAATAGGGACAAAGTCAGGAAGAGGAAAAGTAAGAAAGTACCTTTACACAGGTAATTAACAATTTACAGTAGTGGAGTAAAATAGATGTAGTGGGGAGATGTGGATCATTTTGTTTCGTTTTTGTTATTCACCAGTGAGACGTGATTTAGCCTGATAACAGTATGTCTATGCTTCATTCTGGGCTTTTATAACGTTTATACCCATGCAATGCCAGTGATGCATCATACCTGAGACAGATGGCAGTAAGGTGTAAGTGATTGTAAAGGGCATCACATGGATGAGTGGAATATTATTTAAATTACAGTTTCAACATTAAAATCCTTTTCACACCAGCCACAGCCTCAGGGCAAGGCTGGATGACAGAGTAGAGAAATTGGACAAGTGCTCTGCGGCCCAAGATCCCAACTTCATTGAGTGACAGCTTGTTTGCAGTTATTTAATTGTCGCCCAATGCTATAGTATATAGTAGTAAGTTGGCTCCTGTATTTTACCTAGTCTAAACTAAAAACTGTCAGAAACAACTTTTAATGCATTTAAAATGTTCACTCTACCCATCATTGGGTATTAGTGACAATTCTTCACCTTTAGTAATCATATTAACATTACATTTACTATTTTTGCACTTCTCTGGGATTTTAAGTAAATAGTGTCATAATAGGGATGGGAGACTGATGAAAGCTGATGACTTGACTCTGACTCTACAAACGCCAACTCATGCACCCCTCAGCTGCTTGACCATTGAGCATCATTAATTACAGGCTTCACTCACGACTGCAGGGTGGTCACATCGAGTTCCTCCACACGGTGGCAGCAGAGCAGAGTTTTTCTATGTTCTGCTGGATGTGCAGTGGTTTGCCACCATAAATTCTGATGTGGTGTCTCTCTATGCGCTGTTCTGGATAAATTGCAGTGTACACAAGGAAACATTAGGAAATTAGATCAGCCACATTTATTGAAAGAAGTCTTAAGTCACTGTTGAATGCACTTACTGTAAGTAGCTTTGGATAAAAGTGTCTGCTAAACGAATGCAATGTAAGTTGATAAAAGTTGATTATCATTTACTTAAGTCTGAAGTTTAACCTATATTTATTATCATAAATTATTAAATATTAATTATTGCTAGAGTTCATATTTCTGGTTATGTTTATGTTTTTTTCATCCTTTGTTGAGGTAATAGCAGAACAAAGGAGCAAACATTAAAGCATAATGGCTTAGTATAATCCTGTGACCAGTGACCACAGGTTTTTGATCTTGTGTGATGCAGCCCCATCACAGAATAAATAACAATGTATGTCATCAGCAGAATAGTCTGATACATTCTAGTACATAGAAACTAGACATAAATGGTTTTACATTTTCACTGTAGTTTGACTGCTCTCTTTTCTTTTTAGATTGAACAATGTGATTGGGATCGGAGGCAGCTGCGCTCCAGTGGTCGAAGACCTCACTCAACTTCACTAGAATGTACTTGATGAATGTACCTCCTGTCGCAGTGGCACAAACTGAATGGAGAACATGTGGCCCACCTGGAGGCTATAGCCTTCAGTGCTTCGATGACTCTGACACAGAGTTGTCAACCAGAGGCACACCTATATCAGATAAGGTCCAGATGATCATAGAGAGCCTTAGGAGCACCCAGTCCTCACTTGAGATGGGCGACGAGATCAAGGGAAATGTGCTACCAGCACAGGACAGTCATCCCCAGGACTGCAAGGTTGCAGTGGGTTCTTACGTGGGAGCCAAAGCTAAAGCTACAACTGAAACCCAGCACGCAGATGTGTCCTCCCCAGTCAACCATGAGAGCAGTGACTCCGACAGTGATGATTCTGTGGACAGAGGAATCGAGGAGGCAATAGCAGAATACCTGAAAGAAAAGGGTGATCACAAACGCAAAGCAGAACCGTGCTCCTCATTTCTCCCATTATCCAAAATTCAGAGAAAAAATCCACCTGTCCCTGACATTTCTAAACTGAACTCTGATAACAGTGTGTTTTTGATCGCAAGCAGCCCCTATCCAAAAAGTGTCAAAGTTGAGACCCCGACAGCAACAGCTGCTGTACCCTTTAAAAAGTATATCAAAAACAAGGCCTCCCTTAATGAGAACATGGTTAGTAAAAGTACAATAACAGAATGTTCAATCTTCCCCAAAGAGCAGACTAATTGTCCTGTCACGGTAAAGGTGGAAGACGATTCTCATGATTCCAGCAGTGATGATGGCATAGAGGAGGCCATTCAGCGATACCAGTTAGAGAAAAGGGAGCAGCAGAACAGAAGGGAAACTTTCAGTCCACATGCAGTCAAAGGGGAGTCTGACTCGACAAGTGATGATGGAATTGAAGAAGCTATTCGCTGCTACCAGCTTGAGCAGCTGAAGGCATTCACACACAAAAAAAATCTGTGTAGTAATTCTCTACATGCTGCTGGGAGTACAAGTATGGAAAACATGAAAAAAAACAAAGTGAAAAAGAAAAAGACCAGAACAGAGAAAGAAGTGAAATCTCTTCCCTCGTCGTCTGCTATCGTACCCAGTAGTTCACTTTCCGAGAGCAAGAAAGGCACAGGAAATGGATTACTTTCATTTAAAGTCGAATATTTGAAGGATCAACCTACACCAGCTCCCCCAAAGTTTAATACAACTGCAGAGCTTATGTGTGCAGAGGCAATATTGGACATTTCGAAAACTGTCATGCCTGAGGTCTTCCATTCCAATGTTGACCGTGGCAGTTGTGCCCCCACTGAATCTTCCTTGCAGTTTTCACTCCCCAAAACTTGCCCTGATGATGAAAGTGATGACAGCTCAATTGACAGTGAAGATGGGATTGAGCAAGAGATCAGAAAATTTCTTGAGCAGAAGGCCCAGCTGCACCAACAGCCGCTTTGCTCTGCTATGACGCAGGAGCCTCGAAGTATGAATGAGCCAGTGAAAGTGAAAGCAAAAGTAGCTGTGGCCCAAAAGAAACCTCAAAGATTGTCACTGATGCAGAGAATGAAACACAAAGAGGACCATGGTGTTTCCAAAATCTCAGACAACCAGAACAATGTTGATGAAGCGGCCCCTAAATGTTTACCTGACCAGAGAAAAGATATGAGCCCACCCATATTTTCCAGTAGAAGCCAGAGTGGATTACACGAGACAGAGCAAAGTGGAGACAAAAGTAGCTCACTTGACAGTGACGAGGACTTAGACACTGCTATAAAAGACCTGCTCAAGACAAAAAAGAAGTCAAAGAAAAAGACAAGAGATTTCAAGCGGAAACCAAGGAAGTGCCTTAAGGACGAAGAACTACTGCTAAAAAATGCCTCACAGACCAAAAAGTTAAAACCCGACCCCATTTCAAAGCGCAGCACTCTGAAAAACGTGCAAAAGATTAAGAATGCCATGAAAAACAAGACTGGGCTCAGTAAAAAGAACCTCTCCCTACAGGAACTATGTGACAATAGTGAAGAGCAGGAAATGCAAGGGGGTGAAAAAGCGATAGGGAACATTACTGAAGGTCCAGGGTCAGTGCTGCTGCACAGTGCTCAGACTGCTCCACAGCTAAAAGAAGACAGTAGTTCAGTTGACAGCGATGATAGCATTGAGCAAGAGATCAGGAGGTTTCTGGCTGAAAAGGCCAAAGTTTCAACGGCAGTCAAAAGTGATAACGGAGATGTAGCGAAGAACGGTACGACTGCTGATTGTAGCTCCCTTCAAGTTGAAGACAAAAAAGAAAAAAATCAGCTGGCTGAAATTTCTACTATATCTACTGCCACCCCTTATTCCAGACAGTCTCTGAGTAGTCCACATCAAGATAGATCAAGATCGCTTGTAGCGCCACATAGTTTATTGTCAGGCACAGCTACTGCTACTCAGTCATGTATGTCCTTGGTCCAGTCCTGCAGCCCCAGTCTTTTGGAGCCAGCTGATGGGGCAGGGGCTGCTAGACCCGAACAGTCAAGGCCTAGCACAGGGAGAGGTGGCATCCAGGAATGTGCTTCACAGATGGAGAGAGTTCGACCAGGTTTGAGTTCTAGCGTAGCTCATTCTCATTCTGAGGCAATCAAGTGGCGCCAGAGCCTGGGACTCCCCATTACCCACACAAAGACTCTGAGTCGGCAAACATTCCATGTCACCTCATCTAAAATCAACTACACTGCACCAGCAACTCTCCCATATCTAAACAGGGGCATTCACTTTAGTTCCCAAACTCCAGTTGCTGCTTGGTCTGCTACAAGGACCAGTGGGGCATCGTTCTCCTGGGCTACAGAGAAGACCATAAATACTACACTGAAATCGCCTTTTCTGAATCTTTCATCTCCCAGGCAGCATCCAAAAATGTCCTTCACACGGAGTGTGTCTCCTGGCAACAGGTCCCCCTGCCCAATAGAAGGAGAGAGACAGAGTATGGTGCATATATCCAAGGATAAGAGTGTGTTTGTTGAACTGGAAACTAATAGGACCAACCATGTCCAGGTTCGAAGCAGGGAGAGAAGCGAGGGAAAGGAGAGAGAGGACTTGCAAATTGAGAAAAAAAAAGATGGCGAGAGTCTGAAGACAGATGATAAGGAAGAGAAAGAATTTGTAGATGAGACCGATTCTGAGTCAGACAACAGAAGAAATCCAGAGAAGAAGCAGGGTTTTTCTAAATTGTAAGTATGTTTTTCAGTCACTGTGTCACACGGCATCATAATCCAGCTTTTATAAAAGTTAATTTTTTGATTGTGCCCGCTTATAAATACATGGTAGGTTCCGATCCATCATATTCATTTATACCCTCCAAGCGAACGTTTATTAATACAATATTCAAATCATTTTTAAAAAAATGTGTTTGTACATTTATATGGCTTTGTAACATATTGGCCCTATCATGAGAATTTTTTTTCTTACCCAATGTTAATTCATATCACTGAATCTTTTTTAAAAAGCAATACACTGACTTTTTGTAGAAGAAGCAGACTGCATGAGCATTTTTCCTATCCCACAGAAGACTTAATTGCAAAATCATCATCATTCTAAATTAAAGTTGGGTTGGGGTTTTATCTTTGTAATGTGTCAGTGGAACAACTCAAAATAGCAATCAGGAAAAATACATGCTGTTATTTCATAATCTTATATTATTTATGTGTCCTATGAAGGTTGACTTAGGTTCAAAAGTATTTCCTTTCTTCCTGTCGCACTAACAACAAATGACGAAAACGTTCACATTCAGTTGTCCAAAACATCAAACTGACATTTGACATAACTTTGTGTTATTACTGAAGTGCATAGAAAATTTAAATTGTTTTTTAACACTGGTTTAATTTCCTTATATGTGACAATTTCAATTTGCTGCTTTTCCTCATCATAATATGATACGAATTTTAATTTATTTGGATTTTGAACTGTTGTTCTTCCCTAATTTAACACATTTGAAGGTGTAATACCTGGGATTTTTCTCTTCTATTTTTTTTCTGCTTCATAGAGGAGTTGATAAACCAGTTGATCATCCGTAATGAGAATATGTTTTGGTTGCAAATAGACAGACTATTATTAAGAAAATCATGAGTTACATTTTTAAAAACCTCATTTAAATAACATTGGCATGGCCTTTTTTGGGACTGAATGTCTCCAGCTCTCAGCAGGCAGGAGGAACCAGGCAAACACCTGACATGGGAGTATTCGAGCAGCCAATAGGAACAACTTCATATAGAATAAAATCTGACATCTTCCACTGATAAAAGAAATTCTTCTCAGACTGGGTTCCTATGCTATAACTTCATGTGTGCAATCCTTTAACCTGATCGTCCCCTCATATGTCTATAACAGGCCTCTACTGTGCTCTACAATATTTCGTTTTGGCTTGTTGTGTCATCAGACTTTAGCTTTGGCTGCTGAAGGTCTAAATCTGTTTCAGTAGATACTTTCTAACTTTTGTACAGAAAATGTCAAGTTCACTTTTAAAACAGATCATACACTTGACCTCTTGTAGTACAGTAGTGGAACAACCATGTGTATGTTGTCAAATTCCATGAAGATATTGTACTGAATTACCTAACAACATTTGCTTTCAGACACAGTGTCCTGAGTTCTACATATAGTTTTTATTTCATAGACAGGAAGTTAAAGCTCTCTAACAGCCCTGAACTTAATACCTCTATGACTCAAGTGTTGTTCGAGTTTCCATGTATGCCATATAATTACTTCTCTCTGTTTTGCTGAACTTGATAAATAGTGTGTTAATTTCTTTGTCATGTCTAGGTTTTCTTGAATTTCCTATGTGAAAAAAGGGTATTTATTTTTGTTTATTAAAAAAAAAATACTGAACATGCTGTGCATTGCCAGGTTTTGTAAATATTTTGTAAGATTTTTTTTTCATTTTCTCTTTCAAATAAAAACTCTTGCTGTGTCTTAAGTGCATCTGTGTAATAAAGAGTGTGATCCAAACAAAAGTGGGCCCTTCTCATGAATAATGTTTGACAGTTTGCATCACATTAGCACCTCCACTTAAAGATGGATGTTCTTATGAATCATAAGAGTTGCTGAGTGGTCTGATGCATGTCCTGCTCTGCCTTGCCCAGGTCTTTGTCCAGTGCCATTGACCCTGGTATCACCATCAGACCTTGCATAGCTCTTACCACAGAGGAGAGAAGCCACATGTTCAGCAGGAGGTACCAGCCTCAAATAATTAAGAAGGTACTATCAGATAAAAGAAAAAATATATGGTTCAGCTCCAGTCACTTGTTTTAGCTCACCCCACTGTCTGCTTTAATTGCAAGGAAAACGTTTCAGTTTTATTTTAAACTCGCCTGTTTTAAGAGTCATTCACATCCAGTAAGCATTCCAAATGTGTTGCACAGTGCCTTCAGGAGAAAGCTTCTCTCATTCATGGTCCTTTGCAGAAGAAGGCTCTGCTACGTGTCAAAAGAAAGCTTCAGTTTGTCCCAGTGAACAGGTATGGCAGTGGATTCAGATGGTTTCCCGTTACAGTGAGTGATCGCAGTCAAATAAAGTCCTGTTCATCTGTTTTTATCTGTTTATAGGAGGAATGTGGCAGACAGTCAGCACCGCACAACAGAATAAACTTCACTTTTCACTGAAAACATCCATTAGATTATTTTTCATACATTGCCAGTTGTTGAATAATTACTTCACTAAGTGTTCCTTCAAGTAAGGGTTCATGTTGATTTTGATGTTGCAGACCAATGGCAGTTTTGTATTTTGAATTATGGCTTTATACAGACTCTGTTTTTGGATTTTTTTTTTAGAAAAAAAAAGTGATTTTGTGATTTATTATGCTATAATTTATATATTAAGTACATTCTCCAAAATATGGAACAATACAAGGAAGAAAGTTGAGTTCATCTTGCTGATACATTGAGGGTATTTTTTATTTTATTTATTTATTTATGTTGGGAACTAAAAAGTAAAAACTTAAACCCCATGTTCTGCCATATGTTTCAAATGAATATTCATGTGTTCCTCCTGAATAATTTGAGTTTTGTGGTTGGTGGTGTTGTGTTTGCTAATAAAGTTGGGAAGTTTAAAGTGGCGTCTTGGGTAATCTTATTTTTCCCTGACAAGAGTATGGATAGGCTTATATTTCTGAATTACTATTATATATTTTTTTTAATTTAAGTCTTTACTTTTTATTTACATTGCGAGTCTAATGGAATCCATTTTTTTCTGTACTAATCTGTTCCGGTGTTTTATTATTATTTTTATAATTATTATGTTAATTAAAAATGTTAAAATCAATGACTTTGGCAATGGTTTAATGGCTCAGAGTAAGAAATAATGTTTTTATTAAACACATCATGGTTTCATATAAAATAATTATCTCCCTATGACTTTCAATGAATTAATTAAATCACTTATTTAAGGTGGTTATACATCGCCACATGTTGACGAAAGTCAGGAAAACATTATGTGTCACGTGTTATTGCAGTTTTCAAAGCGTTATAACGCTGACTTCCTGACCTTCTGAAACAGTATAAATACGCTTAGCTGCTCTGCTGTCGGTGTCTGCTTCCTGACCTGCGCCGCCCACTCTACGGTAAGGGCACTGCGTCACTTCCGCTGTCAGGTTGTCCGCTGTGTGCTTCACTGCTGACAGCTATTCTCAGACATCGACTGTTTTCTTCATCAGTGCGGCTAATTGACCCCCGTAAATGAAATACTCCTTTCAATAAACATTTTAAGTTCTTGCACTTTTTAGCGACTTTGCCGCTAGCAGCCAGGTCATTAAAATTGCTTAATTACTTACCGGTGTAACGATGGCTTCTGGGTTGAGTTCCACCACGTGCTCTATTTTGTTGTTGTTCTTTAACGTCAATTGACAAACAACATTTAGCGCGTCCCATAAGTGTCGTTTATTTTACAAGGCAGAGCCGAGCCTTATTTATTAGCACCGTGGCTCTGCACCATAAACACAAAACCGTTACCTTGTAATGTCAGTCGGGGCTTCGTTGCTGGCGCAGCCATGGCGTCGTGCACGTGCGCCTTCAAATTGTTTGGCAGACGCTGTTACAAAATAAAAATAAAGAGAACAAAATAAAAGATAAAAAACAACTATGTAGCACATGTCCTCAGCAGCCGGGAAGCCATTGTCCGTGGATGATTTAAACCCTTTTAAAATGTGTGAATCAGACATTTTTGAAAAATTCTAATTTGCCAGGAAACCAGCGCCATGTGTCATTTACCTAACACATGGATGAGATTAACTTGATAGAGCATTCACGTTATTGGATGTGCTTTTTGTTTCCACAGTTTGTCTATGATTAATATATGACCTGTATTACACAACTGATGAAGTTTTGTGTGTGTTTTTTGTTTTTCAGGATGATCATCACCATGAAGATCATGATGATTGTTGAACAGTAGGACTGAAGCAGTTTTCATTCTGGGTGGCCCCTGTGCTCCCGTCTCATTCATTCTTAACTTTTTTTCCTTTTTTCTTTATTGTATCATGGCCGCCGTGCCATGACCGCATCTTGTGGCCGCCGTGCCATGACCGCATTTCCTTTATCTGTATTTCTCATTTCCACTGATGACACACACCTTCTCCAAACTGCTCACTTGTTTGGTTCCACTGTCACTTTGTTAAACAAGGTATAGCTATGAATGACTACACACAAATCAGGAAGGAAGAGAAATTCAGTTTTTTGGTTGTGTGTGCGTGAGTGAGGGGGGCCCCCTATGGTGTGTGTGTGTTAGGTGAAGTAATGATTCTTTGAGCTGTCTTAGTTCTTATTGAAGTAGTTTATGACAGTGGTGACGAGTCTGCCATTTCGCCCTTATTTGTGTCTCCAAACTGGTTAGATTTTTCAAACAATTAATTCATTAATATGATTTTTTCCTAAAATCAAATATCCGCATGTGGACTAGTAGAAAAATACCTCACACTTTAGTTAAACAAAAAACAATCTCAACGAGGTTCCACAATTTCCATCAAAATCAACCACTTGGCCTCCATAATCGGATTGTCTATTTCCTCTAACAATGAAAAACACCCAAATTCAAAGCCCAGACCGGTGGCCGGATCAGTCATTGTTCAACCAGTCATCATTTCATCACGTCTGCCACGTGGTCATCCAGCATTTGTATCCAGCATTGCTATCCGGCATTTTGAAGCCGACATTTGTATCCAGCATTTTGAAGCCAGCATTTGTATCCGGCATTTTGAAGCCAGCATTTGTATCTGGCATTTTGAAGCCAACATTTGTATCCAGCATTTTGAATTCAGCATTTGTATCCGGCATTTTGAAGCGAGCATTTTGAAGCCAGCATTTGTATCTGGCATTTTGAAGCCGACATTTGGATCCAGCATTTTGAAGCTGACATTTGGATCCAGAATTTTGAAGCCAGCATTTGTTGGCCCCTGGTGGATCACTGAACAGTGATGGATGTACATGAAGTGTAAGTCCTTTTTTCACTCCTATGGGTTGGGGGGTTGCTTGCTATAACAAACCATTTATTTTAGTGTGGCCAACCAAGAGGCGTCCCCATTTGTCCTTCTAACATTGTTAGATGGACAGAGGGGGCAAATGGTTTTTGAAGATGGGGACGAGCCCAATGCCGTTTCCTGGTGGATCACAGAACCATGGCTTCTGTTGGAGTACATCAACTGTAAGTCTTATTTGCTTGCCATAATAAACCATATTTATTTTCATTTATTTCAGCTTGTCTAACCAAGAGATACCCCCATTTTTCCATCTTAAAATGCAGCATGGTCATTGGAGCAAATGGATTATGACAACGGTCATGTGCCTGTTGCCATTTCCCGCTGGGTCCCTGAACTGCGGCTTGTGGTTGATCATTGAAGAGCGGCCCCTGGTGGATGTGCATCCACTGTAAGTCTTTTTTTTTTCCCCTGTCCTGTGGTGATGTGTCTACAAAAGGGTAAGAGTCATTTTTATTTTCTCTTATGGATGGCTGCCATGTCGTCGTCCTTCTTGCATGTCTCCAAACTGTGTAGTCTTTTTATTTTTGTAGAGAGAGAAAGAATTAGTTGAGAATGATCTTTTTTCCTAAAATCAAAGATGTGCTTGCAGACTAAAGTACAGAAATACCTCACATAGGAGATAAACATCCAATTGTCAAAAAGCAAAATGACAAAAGTAAAAACTCAAGTAGGATACACAATTTCCATCAGAATCAGGAACTCGGCCCCCATAATCTGATTGGCTATATCCATTAATATCTAAAACCGCCCTAACTTTATACAAGCCCAGACCACTACCCGCTCATTCATTGTTCAACCGTTCATCATTTCCGCATGGTTCCCACACAGTCGTCCAGCATTTTGAAGCCGGCATTTGTATCCAGCATTTTGAAGCGGGCATTTTGGCGGTCCCCATAATCTGATTGGCTATATCCATTAATGTCTAAAGCTGCCCTAACTTTATACAAGCCCAGACCACAGCCAATCAGTCATTGTTCAACCATTCATCATTTCCTCGTGGCTCCCATACCGTCATCTAGCATTTGTATTCAGCATTTTGAAGCCGGCATTTGTATTCAGCATTTTGAAGCGGGCATTTGTATCCAGCATTTTGAGGCGGGCATTTGTGTCCAGCATTTTGAGGCGGGCATTTTTATCCAGCATTTTGAAGCGGGCATTTGTGTCCAGCATTTTGAGGCGGGCATTTTTATCCAGCATTTTGAAGCGGGCATTTGTGTCCAGCATTTTGAAGCCGGCATTTGTATGCAGCATTTTGATCCAGCATTTTGAAACCTGCATTTGTATCCAGCATTTTTCAGCTCCTGGTGGATGTAAATCAAGTGTAAGTTGTTTTTTTTTTTCACTCTTATGGGGGGGGTTGCTTGCTATAACAACCATTTATTTCAGCTGGGCCAACCAAGAGGTTCCCCCATTTGTCCATCTAACATTGTGAGATGGACATAGGGGGCAAATGGATTTTGAAAATGGGGATGAGCCCGGTGCCATTATCTGGTGGATAACTGAACTGCGGCTTCTGGTGGACGTACATCAACTGTAAGTCTAATGGGTTGGTGTTTTGCTTGCCATAACAAACTGTTTATTTCAGCTTGTCTAACCAAATGGCGCTCCCATTTTTGCATCTTACATCGCAGGATGGCCATTGGAGCAAATCGATTATGACGATGGTCGTGTGCCTGTTGCCATTTCCCTGTGGGTCCCAGAACTGCAGCTCCTGGTGGATGTGCATCTATTGTAAGTCCTTTTTTTTTCCACTTGTGTGTTGGGGAGTTGCTTGCCATAACAAACCATTTATTTCAGCTTGTCCAACCAAGTGGCACCCCCATTTGTCCATCTAACATTGGTAGATGGACATAGTGGACATACGGATTTTGAAGAGCGGGAAAAGCCTGGTGCCATTTCCTGGTGGATCACTGAACTGCGGCTCCTGTTGGATGTGCGTCAACTGTAAGTCTTTTTTTGTCTCCACTTATGGGTTGGGAGGTTGCTTGCCATAACAAGCCGTTTATTTCAGCTTGTCCAACCAAGAGGATTACCCAGCAAGTAAGTGCCATTTTTCTAGTTTGTGGTTTTGCTTGGTCACTGTGCCATGACTGTTCTGTTGGTCGCTGAGTTGCCCTTATGCCATTTCTAATTATTCTGGCTGTTGTGTCACATGACCTAAGCTTACTCTCCTGTCTGTTTTCTCTATGGCCATAGTATCATGACTGTCCTTTGTCTTGGCCGCTCTGCCTTTCTTAATCTTTCTTTCTACTCTGTCTGCTGTCAGTTATTGAAGGTGCCCTTTTCATTCTTTTCACACCATCATTTCACACATACATGGCTTAGACCATTATTGAAACCCAGCATAAACATGTTGCTGGTCTCCTTTTACTTTACAGAGAAAAAGGTTTTTAAAAAAAGAGTCGACTCTCTTTTTCTCTGTATGTGTGAGGAAATCTGACCATTGATCCTAACTGAGCTGTGTACCATGGTTGTGCAGTTTCCAAAACTAGACAAGGATCCATCTAGTTTTGTGAATCAGCTCACTGTGGTATGCTGTTATCCCCTTTAGACCAAGATATACCCAGCAATTGACCATGTTTGTCATATAGAGCAACATGACCACTTGTAGACAAAGTGAGTCTAAAGCATTTGTTCAAATCAGGTTCAAGCATTTCAAGTTGTATGCTCTGTCACTTGTGTCAGTTCCTCTGATTGATTTTAAATTTGGGTTATTAAGACAAAATTGAAATGTGGCAACAGGAAAGTCAGGGGAAGACTCTGGGACCAGCAACGGATGGATTCAAACTCAGGCAGCAGTGGTAAGACTCAGCAGCACACTGGAGCAGGTGAGCTATGGTGCCCCCCCAAAAAGCCAAATTATAAGAGAATTGCAAAGGAAATATCTAATTGTGCTTTTTGTCTGAGTATGTGCAGAGCACACAAACCAAATGAAGATAGAGGACACATTGGGTTCAGTATCTCGTGCAACCACCAGAGAGATCGATGTGGGACATCATTACCCTGGGAGGCACCATCATGGATGGCTGTGATGAAGAAGGACGCCAAGCCACACCAAACCCTCCTTGATGATGATGCTGCCAAGATGCCACAGACTTTCTTCAGGTATGAATTTTCAGATATATTGGCCACTTTAATTTAATTGTTGCTTGCTATCTATGTGTATTCATTGACATTTCTTTTTCATATGTTCAAACTTAAGGACCTGAGACCTGAGCTGCCCAGGCCCTGCACACTGCTTTGACCTTCAGACATCATCTCCAAACGTCTGTGTCTCCACACCACAACCCATGAACACTACAACTACCCTGCTTTAACAGTTTTCTATGAACTGTAACAACTAAAGCCTAAGACTCATCCAACCCAGGACCATCTACCCTCACTGACAACTACACACCACTCTGTAAAATTGTCATCACCATTCACAGGCAGAATGGGATAAAAGAGTGGCCCAGTAATTTGACTCTGTTAAGCCCACTCTCTGGACAAAACATTGTTGTTTGGTCTGGAGCGAAGCAATGTTTGGATCTTAAAACATCAGGGGCTCAGCTCAGTGTCAGAATCTTTGGACTTTTATGGAATTAGTAAAAGTGATTTAGTTAACTGTGAATAATTCTCTCTACTACCTATTGTCATGCCACCATTTGACCACCAACAAAGCAGTCAACTTGAAATGCATTATTGTATATCGACCAAATGTATCTTCAGATTCATCAAGTTCTAATCATGACTTTTGACAGGATGCTGTGGGGGGTCTATAACTTGACCCTTCAGTCTCCAAACAGTTTGAGGTGTTTTTAGAGAACCATTGAAGAGTTATGTTAAAGGACTCTGTGTCTATAGCAACAGAAGCAAAGTTGTTTTTTTTAATATGTAAATCTGTCAGGATTTAATGAGCTGGTCTCCTTTTACTCTACAGAGAAAAAGGTTTTTTAAAAAAAGAGTCGACTCTCTTTTTCTCTGTATGTGTGAGGAAATCTGACCATTGATCCTAACTGAGCTGTGTACCATGGTTGTGCAGTTTCCAAAACTAGACAAGGATCCATCTAGTTTTGTGAATCAGCTCACTGTGGTATGCTGTTATCCCCTTTAGACCAAGATACACCCAGCAATTGATGTAACCGTGTTTGTCATATAGAGCAACATGACTACTTGTAGACAAAGTGAGTCTAAAGCATTTGTTCAAATCAGGTTCAAGCATTTCAAGTTGTATGCTCTGTCAGTGGTCCACTGACACCACAACAGCTGTTGTAAAACATACAAAACATACAAACACTTCACATACAGTACCTGTAAAACACAATGTCATAACAGCTAGTCAGCTTATCCACCTTTATCCCTCACATGTGGATGTCTATGAGGTTTCTGCGTTTTTATCCCTGTTGAGAGGGTTTTTTGGCAGTTTTTCCGTACTCTTGTTGAGGATTGAGGGCAGACGATGTCACACTCATTACATTGTGATATAGCACAATGCCCAATATGACCTGCCATTCAAACTGTTTACTTTTAAAACCTGTTTTATATCACTGAATATAATGGATGCTTGTGTTTAATAGGTTAACACTTACTTATATTGCCACTACAAGGGCTGCAAACAATCAATTGAAAAAACTTAGAAAAACTCCGTTCTTAGCGTGCAGAAGAAGGACCACTTCCTGCTTCGTCACTGACACAGGCTCAGTAAGAAAAAACATAAACAAAGAAACTATGCCCCCTGCAGGCCTGGAAAGATTACTGCAAATGCAGATTTAAACAGTTCCAACACAATATTCAATGGTCCCTAGCTGTTCTTACCCTTGTTTATGTTTTGTAACTTGGCATTTGCACCTCTCTTGACTCTAAGTTGTTTCGTTCACTTGTGTAGTAGCATTTATTCAAGTGCAAGTATTTAGTCAGGATGGTCAGTGAGAACTTCAGCAGTCGTCTGCAAAGTCTTTTACATCATGCACATAATGGCAGAGTTGGTTTTAGAACAGTCAGTAATTCCCTAGATTAAAAAACATAAGTAGTAGTGGCAGATTAAAGGACACACAGACACTAAAGCTTCCCCGTGGCAAGGAAATGTCTATAAAAAATAGTTATCTGTATGTCCATGCGTTTTCCACTAGAAGTCGCTAAAGACACGCTATCTAAAGCTCAGCGTCACATCCATTTTCAAGTGATTGCGAAGAGGGAGCCTTGCCCAACACTAAACTTGCAACAGGATACAGCTATTCTTTTCTATTCTATCGTGTTGTATCAGAAGATCCATGGTTTCCTTAATTACTCCATTCATTTTATATTAAAGTCAGTGAGTGGCCTTGCCTTCATGTTACATTGCAAACTGCGATAGACAGATTTAAGTGCTTCCACACAGTAGGTGGCGGTATTGCGCCCTCACGCTATTCCGCAACAAACCGGAATAAGAAGAGGAGAAGAAGAAGCTGACCTTCCGATGCTTCCGAGGCAGAGTACCCCTCGTGCAAGTATGGCTGCCCGGGCACTGACGAGAGGTATCTCCTTAGCTAGCAAACAAACAGAATCATGGGGTCATTGGATTATTATGAGTGTATATAATGTTTTCTTTATATCCGTAGTGACTAAAGCGGCGACACTTGCTTGTTTTTATGCTTTTAAACCAAACCGACAAGCTAGTCTCTTAGTTTATTACCAACGCCAGTTAGCTTGCTGTGTGACTGTCACTGCTTGATGATGGTATTTGTTTTTATTGTGTAGGTATTTCGGGGCTACGACATTTACGGACTGTTTCAGCCGGATACACCTTTGGTGCACATCACTATGCCACTGCAGCATCCGCTGAACCAGTCCAACCCAAAAGGGATGAGGTTACAGGTGAGCACAGTGTCATATAACGATTCTCAGTGTTTTATTTCCCCTTACAAATTAAAAACGACATTGTTCCTCTGTCACGCAGATAAAATAATGAACCTGCCACTTGAGAAGCCAGACTTTTTCCGTGTATCAGAGCTTTTCTCTGTCAAAGACCTGTTCGACGCCAGAGTGCATCTTGGCCATAAAAAGGGTTGCAGGCACAGGTGTGTATCATTTAGCACAGTTATATTTAACAATGCTGATTTGTGTCAGGTCGATTTTGTTGTTGCTGTGTGAAATCCAGGGAAAAGATTGTCATGTCCCAGCCTAGTGTGGTGTTTTTCTGTCAATTGTTCTGTCCAAACAACTCTCACTATCCCAAAGTATTCAGTAAACTGTAAGAATATTAACAGCAATTTTTGCAAAAAGGCTAAGAGGTTGGTAAATATTAGTGATTAACAATGAAAAGTGTTTCAAATTAATCCTTTTGTCATTGATTAACTTATCTTTTCAACTTTAAATTGGACAGTTGGTATGCACCAATTTATATCATTGCAAATAATAGAAATCCACAGTTGTATATCATTTGCGTAGAACGTAGTGTGATTTGGTGAATTGAATACTTGTCTATACAATTTGATGAGTTTGATATATGATATTATTGTCCTACATGTTTGCTGTAATCCAAACACCATCTTTTTTATCTTACTGTATTTCTCTTTTTGTAGATTAATGGAGCCATACCTCTATGGCTGTCGTTTGGATCAAGATATAATTGACCTTGACCAGACTGTGGAGCATCTTCAGCTAGCTCTTAACTTTACTGCCCATGTGGCGTATCGTGGTGGCATCATACTGTTTGTCAGTCGCCGGCGTCAATTTTGCCACTTGATCGAGTGCACTGCAAAGGAATGTGGGGAATATGCCCATACGCGGTACTGGCAGGGTGGCATTCTTACCAATGCCCACGTCCAGTACCGCCCAGATCTTCGTTTACCAGACCTCATTGTCTTTCTGTCCACTCTCAACAATGTTTTTCAGCAGCACACAGGAATAAGAGATGCAGCGAAGATGAACATTCCCACAATAGGTGTGGTGGACTCGAACTGTAACCCCTCCATGGTGACTTACCCTGTTCCTGGGAATGATGACACTCCACTTGCCATGGAGCTGTACTGTCGATTATTCAAGATGACGATCAACCGCGCCAAAGACAAAAGGAGAGAGATGGAGCTGCTACACAGGCAGACAGTACCCACAACAAAAAGCTGATTGAATAATATTAAGTGATAGAAGAGATGTTAAAAATAAATGCTATCTGCTGTTTTCTTTTATCGTGTATCATTTGAAAGAATATCTGATTTACTTGGGGGTGTGCTAGTCTTACTGACCCATTCATTGTTGCGTGGTATTAATGCGTGGAACATACAAACCCTTCACATTTGTGCAGCACAGATCTGATTTTTTGAGTCTATGCATATACCTGCATGTTGAGCATCAGCCAATGCTAGCCATATTTGAGTCTGTTGTGGAGATTATTTTGTGGCATAATTTGCAAATAGAGCTTTCTGTTTTGTGATTTAAAAAAAAAACAACAACATATCTCTGCGGCAAAGTAGCTCTTCTTTTTTTGTACAATCTCTTTTTTGTGTTTTGGCTGGGCAGAGTCATTTAGAATAGCTAGGCAATGGCCAGTTTGTTAAATGCAGATACAACATGAAATGACTTGATACTTTAAGTGAAATTCAGTAAATCTATTAAGTTGAGTAGCTTATTGATGGAGCACAGGTCACATCACATTAATCTCTGTTTTTTTAACCCACTCTTCCTTTCATGGTGCCATAATGTTTTTCCAGTCAGTGTGATTATGTGTGTTTTTCCATAAATACTGCTTAATCTCCATAATATTTTGCAGCACATGGGAGTCATTTTAAACACAATGACTTAATTCACGTTTTAATTGTTGTATGTGCTGTAACATCACTCCAAATGTCATAACTCTTTCAGTAAAATAATAAATGATGCACGTATGGCAAACTGTCGGTTCACAAAACAACAAGGAAGGACTGTTAATCTGTTGAATCCCTGAATTAGGGAATTATGAATTATGTGATTTCACTCTGTTGAACCAAGATCTCCTTACATACATAAATAACTTGTCATCACTTATTTAACATGACAGCTAACCGTTTTCTTAGGCCATCACCTCACAGCTAAACAGGAAAAATGTAAATGCCTTCACTTTTTTTTTAAGTACTTTGGCTATTTACCTATTTTACTGTTCTTTCTCCTTCAAATATTCCACTGTAATTCAGAGGCAACTATATTATTAGCTGGGTCATCTATATGGTATTTTAGTATGCTAAGGCATTTTTTTTAAATGTATGTGGTGCAAAGTTAATTGCCATCTGGTAATAATTAAAACTACACTGCTGCAATATAAAAATGTGTCCTAAACATTGTAATTGAATTACAGATGGAGGTGGTACAAATAAACTATTTACATAACATACATATGATCAGGTACTTTTACTTAATTATGTCATGATCTATCTGGCTAAATTAAAAAAGATGGTTAAAATTGAAGATAATAAAAACTTTTGAGTGATTTCAATTTGAATTAATTGAACTTCTTGAAGTAAATGTGACGTAATTTAAAAAAAAACAACGCACTTTTCTTGGCAGCATTTATTTTCACGAGTAACCTGGTTGGAACTTAATAATAACAGACCGCTTCCGGTCAGTTGACCAATAGGCGCACTCACAGTCTATTTACAGCACCACAAAGGCAGAGCACACAAATGACAGATTGAAATTGAAGGTCCTGATAGGTTAATGACAGCAATACTTGGTCCTTTTGGTTAATTAAGAAAAATAATAAATATCACACAAATCGAACGCTCCTGTTAGCCGGGGTTGTGTGCAGAGGTGTGGGTGGCAGGGTGAAGGACATGAGGCACAGCACAACAGAGGAGAATAGTGTCGGCGGTGTAAAAACTGCATCCTCCCCTTTAAGGGAGCGCAGTGATGAGTCGCTGGGAAACAGAGCTCGTGTGTCTGAGCCACATTTACATCCACTTTCATTTGATGGAATAATTAAGACGCTGCCTTCACCTTCATCTGCTTCGTTGTTGATCGCAGCCGGACACTGAGACACAAGCGCCTTTTTTTAATTCTTTATATATATATATATATATTTATATGTAACACGGAAATCATCTGTAAAACCTCCGATCAGATATTGCTCAATATCAAGGACGCGATCTTGATCTTTTTTTTTTTTCCTTCCTTAATCATAGTGACTGATCTGCGGTTGAAAACAATGCGTTAGGTCAGATGCTGCGTTGTTGCCGTGGCATTCTGCTGCTTTGGCTGATCTCGCAGTGAGGATGTGATCGGACAGAGATCCCTGCCTTCTCCATCCGCGGACTCCCACCAGTCGCTCATGATGCCCAGGGCTTTGAGGAGACTGGTCCATTTGGTGCTGTTCTGTCCTCTGTCCAAAGGCCTGCAGGTATGAATGGAAAGGGGGGATGCCACAACACAACACAGCCCGTGCATGTTTTAATACACCATCTGGCATGTGGAAACCCGACCAACATTCATCACACCATGTCCTGTCATAAAGACCTGAGAGAAATAGAGTTGACAGATCAACATAGCTGCTAAGTGGGGTTTAATCAGGATAAATGACCTGCAGGTCGGTTGGAGTGTTAGGCCTCAAAGGTGGACTAGCACTGAGTAGTCATTTGTAAGTACATCCTCAGGTGCCTATAGATTATACTTGTGTATCTGTTTTTTTTTTTGTTTGTTTTTTTTTGCAATGATGTTACTTTATACTTCTTCATTTCTGTCAGAAAATAGTATGTTTTTCTTTTTTTTTGACGGACATTTCACAGATCTGTCCTACCAAGTCATCCTGACTCCTTCTGAGTCCTTTATTTCCTAACACAGCTGCCATCGTGCTCACGTCTTCCGTAAGATCCTCACTCTGATGTCTAGCTTTTTTTTTTCAAGCCAAGTTCATTTTTGCTTTTATCAGTTGATATTATTAGCATATACAATTGTTAAAAGAAACTCTACCAAATCAATTTTTTTTTTTTTTTTTTTTTTTGCAATGATGTTACTTTATACTTCTTCATTTCTGTCAGAAAATAGTATGTTTTTCCTTTTTTTTGACGGACATTTCACAGATCTGTCCTACCAAGTCATCCTGACTCCTTCTGAGTCCTTTATTTCCTAACACAGCTGCCATCGTGCTCACGTCTTCCGTAAGATTCTCACTCTGATGTCTAGCATTTTTTTTTTCAAGCCAAGTTCATTTTTGCTTTTATCAGTTGATATTATTAGCATATACAATTGTTAAAAGAAACTCTACCAAATCAAATATTAGGATACATCTTATCCCAAATAATAATATAATGCTTGAGTGTCATTTTAAAGCAAGACTTTTCCATTTGATGCCGTTTTTCAACTCAACTTAAGAATGTTAATATTTATTCCATTGTTGTGCATCGGTTATATTGTTGTGTCATCGGGTCAAGTGACCAACTGTTCTGTTTCTGTCATTGTCCTGTTCCTTTCTCTTCTCTTCCTCCCCCTGAAGACGCGTCTCCCAGCCATTAAGGTGAAGTACCTTCTCCTGGCCTGGCTGGGAATCCTCATTGCTAGCTGGGTCATCTACATGCAGTATGCCTCTTATGCTGAGCTCTGCCAAGGACATGTTTGCCATATGGTCATAGTAAGTGTGGTTTCTCAACACTGTGAATGTAAACAAAACACAGCTATTTAGATTACTTCATTGTCATCTCTTTACATTGTTGTTTGCAGCCCCCGTAAGGCAGTGGGGTCATCTTTGCACACCACCACTGAATATAAATGACTGTCTAAATGCCTTGTGATGGCTCTAAAGGAGAAAATATGTGTTAAATAAAAGACAAAGGCAGGAAATCAACCTGACCTAGTGTATATGTGCCATTCGGTATAATGTACGATATTTTTGAAAACATGTGGGGTAGATGGAAACCAACCAACGCACTGTTGTTCTAGCTGTGTCTCAGGAAAACAGTTCAGACACAGAAAAGTACAGGCTGCACAGAGTACGAGGATAATGTTCTGGCTGCTGCAGTGGAGTGACATGGCATCTAAATAATGAGGTTTCAAAATAAAGGCCGTAATGTCAGGACAACTGGACAGGGCCTTTGGGTTTTCAGAAAGAGGAGAGGGACATTATGGTGGTATCTTCTTTCATACACAGCCATAGATGCTGGATAAAGATACAGCCTATAGCTTCAACCCCACCCCCCCACAGTGCCCAGCTGTTTTCAGAGCTTTCCAGCTGCTGGGAACAGAACGGGCACTGACATTTAATGAGACACTGAGAAACTGCACGGCAATTAACAGGATAACAAATCAAAAAGTAATTAATGCACAATGAAAGACAAGGGATGTAGCCTCATTACAGCAAATAAGCGAATCTGCACAGCATGTGCCTGCATGTGGAGCGTTTCAAAGTTGTGGTCACATTTGTGACATTAGCGTTAGTGCTGATGGGTTAGGGTGTTTATCTTGTGCATAGAATAGGAGGGGTTGATTTGGCGTTTGCTGCTTTGTATTTTGATGACTTGTCATGAACATGACTGCAGTAGATTGGGGGGGGGAGGGGGGGCATTGTGTCTTAAACAAGACAGAGCCACAAACGGCTTCGAGTTGCAAAGAACCATGCATATATGTTCAAAGTGCATATAGGCCACTCTACACTGCACTGAGGTATAGCACAGTTCACAATGAGTGACCTATATGAGTGAGAATAAAGGTAACCTGGTAATTCAGCAGTGAAAATTGACCACATGTCCTATAAAGTCCTAAAAGGACAAGATGATCATCTTTGGAAATGCACTTTCTTCCTTTTGTGCCACTTGCACCTTTTGCAAGTGGCAAGTAGTTTTTTTTTTTTTTTTAGATAATAAGTCACTGTTTTCCATGTTTCATTTGCACCAAATGTGAACATTAGTTTTGAGCTGGTATTAGTTGAAAGTTAGCAGTGAAAATGTTATTGAGGCATTTCTAAACCTGAATGTGACCCCGGCTTTTCATTCAGTCACTTCGTGTTCTCTCCAGTCAGTATTTATACCTCCTCTTCTTTCTCACCTGCTCTCAGTGGAGTGTACAAAGGCTGCTATGTCACAGCTGATACAATTTGTACAGACACTGGAGGTGGAAATTAAACAACACTATTTCCAAGTGGGTGAAGCACTTGCAGGTATGATATGTAACCATTCTGTGTCAACATTGCTTTGCAGTGTGATCACTACAGAAGGGGCATAATATCAGGCTCATCCTGCAAAGCACTTTGTGATCAGAGAACTCTAACCCTGCAGCGCTGCATGTCCACATCCTCGACGCACCAGGTAACATAAACGTAAACGTTTTATTGATGCTTTTTAAAATATAACACATATGCATTAAAAATTAATATTCAATATGGTATTATCCCTACACACATCATAGACACATATATGTATGTATACTGTAGGTATACATACATATATGTATATATTCACACACACACACACACACACACACACACATACACATATGTATACCTTCAGTCTGCGTTCAGAAAAAAAAAACTGCTCTGTATATTCTCCTATTGTCTCCGATGTTATGTATATGCAGGTGTACAGTGGACTGTGGAAGGAGAGACCTGTTGTTATCAAGTGTGGTATTGAGGATCATGTGAAGGTCGACGGCGTTCCGGACTCAGTGCTGCGACAGGAGATGAGCTTATTTGACAAACCAACCCGTGGAACCTCAATGGATGAATTTAAAGAGATGCTGCACAGTTACCTCAAGGTCGTTATTTTTTTTTCATTGAGAGTGGAATCTAATTAAATGATGTGTTTTGTAACTTTGATTTGAATATTTCTGTAATAATTCTAATATAGCCTAATGCACACACACACAAACAAGAAATTTGTGAGTACTGTTATGCTAAATCATCTTTGATACAATAAGTTGAGGTAAATGTTTGTACCTTCATACCACACATTTAACCAAACATTGTCAATCTTCTTGCAGGCTAACCTTGGGGATCAACCATCTTTGAGCAAGTTGGTGGACAGGGTCATTACTCTGGCTGATGTCAACCAGGATGGCAAAGTGTCTCTTGCTGAGGCCAAATCTATCTGGGCTCTTCTCCAGATTAATGAGTTTCTCCTGATGGCGGCGCTGCAGGAGAAGGAGCACACCCCCAAGCTGCTCGGCTTCTGCGGAGACCTGTATGTGACTGAACGCGTGGGCCACAGCTCCCTCTACAGGCTTGAGGTGCCTCATTACCTGCAGACACTGGTCCCAGAGGCTTTGAGCTCCAGCCTGAACCACTGGTTGGCACCAGCCTGGCCCCGCAGAGCTCGAATCACCATCGGCCTGCTAGAGTTTGTGGAAGAGGTCTTTCACGGGTCCTATGGCAGTTTCCTAATATGTGATGCCAGTCCTCTCCACGTGGGCTACAATGCAAAATATGACTGCAAGATGGTAAACCTGCACAGTGTGGCGTCCGAGGCAGTGGTTCGAGGATTTCTGAGGGGACGGCGATGTGAGACCAACGCGGACTGTACTTATGGCCGAGACTGCACGGCCACCTGTGATCGACTAGTGAAGCAGTGCAATACTGAGGTCGTGCAGCCCAATCTAGCAAAGGTGTGTGTGCTGTTGCAGGATTTTCTGCTTTTTGGAGCGCCATCAGACCTGCGTGGTGATCTGGAAAAGCAACTACGCACCTGTGTGACTCTCAGCGGCCTGGCGAGCCAAATGGAAGTGCATCACTCATTAGTCCTCAACAACCTGAAGACTCTCCTGTGGAAGAAGATTTCCAACACTCAGTACTCTTGAAAACTGACTGAGATCATCCAGCCTGCACTTACACATAATATATGAAAAGATACATGAACATGAGTAGGTTATTGCACATGATGTGTTGCCAAATGTTTTAGAGGGTTGTTTATTATTAATGTACATTTGAATATATTTTCTCTCTTCATTGACTGTGAGTAACAGGAAGCTGTGAACTAATTAATAGACAGTACAATATAAAACAGCAGATGAAGCTGACTTATTCTCTTGTACGGTCATAGATGCCCCATTATTCAAGGAGCACCTTTATTTGTTTAGAAATCTCAGGGCTGTGCCTATATTTTATTTTGAAAAACAGTGAACAGAATAGGTTTTTAAAATAAAGGAACCAATTTACTAGGTAACTGGTTTTTATAGATACTTCTTTGTCTGTCCCTTGTTGTGACAGAATATCAGGTTGCGTCTGATGGTATTTGTACAACTGTAAATTGTTGTGGAGCATTGTTGTTTCCTGTGTATGAATGAATTTGTGTCTGACATGAGATTCAGTAAAGGATTGTAAATGCACATTGAAATGTTCCTCCTGGTTCTGGTATAATACTGATAATGTTATCCAATGGAACTGAACAGCTGGGAATATAAAAGACAACTGGAAACAATGATCTATGAATAAACTTAATTTTAAACATTTCAACACGTTGTGATCAAACTATTTTCATAATTTCCATAAAGGACGTTTACCTTCTTACTTTGGTCCAGGTGCTATAAATTCAAGTATGAACATTTTGATAGACTGATTGATGATTGAACAATGCATTGAGTTAAAGGTTAATTTACTTAATTTATTTACTTACCTTTTATTTACTTAGTTTTTTTTTCTAAATAGAAAATGAATCACTGCTCTTTATGACGCTGAAACGTGACATGTTTGTGTTGCATTCAAGTGCTGTCGAAAATAAGGTTTCCTTATCAGCTGATAACAATTTAAGGGTCAATTTTGTCCCAATTTTCGGGACTTAAGTGCCAAACATTGTGGTACCGTTTCAAAATAAATCAAGATTTTATATATACATATGCGTTAATGACTCAGACCACTAAATACATCTGCATCAAATAAGCACCGCCAAAGCCTTGGTTTTATTTACATTGTGGTCAGAAAGTCAGTAGTAGGAAGTACGAGGGACACAGAAGGCATCATCAGCTGGGGACAAACCATCAGGTGGAGGCTGGGTGATGGTTTGGTGTACCTGCTGCTGCCGCTGCTGCTCCATATGATACACAAAGCTGAGGGTCTTTCTCTTTAACAACGCTTTGCTAAATAAGCACATAACAGTGCCCGTAAGTTAAAGCCTGGTGTGAGTTAAAGGGTAGTTTGGGACCATATGTTAGCTTATTAATGAAGTTTGACAGGCTAGCGTCAGGCTTAGCTTATTATTATAGCGGCTAGCACCAGTATTGGCTACAAGTGCTGTTGCTCGTAGCAGCTAGGTTAAGTCAACGCTTGTTAGTGTCGTTAGCCTCTTGAAGTTGCTCATTAAGTGGTTGATATCTGCTGGCTAACGGTGTTAGCTAGCTTCACGTCTTTAGCCTGAGATGTCTAATGTTTTTTAGCGGGGTAGCGTTGCAGACAGTGCAGAATACACACTGTGGAGTGTATTCACTGTGAATGGGGAATGACATGCTGAAACAAATGGCTCTCACTCCACTGTTAGCCATTTAAGCTAAGACATGCTTGCTACATTATTAGGGAACACCGTTAGCTGGTTGGATTGTTGCACTGTGCGGTACATCTGTACCCAGTCCAGCGGCGTCACTCGTAGCATTTTGCATAATGAGTGATCATTATGTAAAAGTCAAGGTTCAGTTGGAGCAAATGAAAACATTAGGTGAGGATGCGGACAAGGAGGGTGTGGATACTGAGGAGCTGCCAGTGTCTTCTCCCCCTGGCTCCATTTCACCAGACCCCTCCAGCATCACCACATCTGGGGGAGATGCATCCAGCAACCCCATCACTTCCAAACACAGAGGTAAAAGTCGTAATAAACAGGGGACAGATGATAAGAACTCCTGTGGCAAACACATCACAGATGTGTCATCGCAGGGGTCTGTAGTTTCTCCCAGTGTTGGGAAAAACTTGAATAGGCTGGAGCTTGAGCGGACCCTTCACATCAGAGGAAAGATACTGCAGGGCAAGTCAGAGACTAATGGGAACTACGTGACCATCCATGCATCCAGAAACGTCCAAGAACCACGCCGTGAGGACGGATTCAAACTTGCACGGAAGAGAAGACCAGTGACAGTGGATACATCCAAAGCCAAAACATCACTGGAGGCACTGAAGTTGAGCATCAAGCTGTTAAAGTGGAAAGAAGTGAGTTTATTCTTTATTTTCCTTTGGCTGGACATGAGAATTGCTTTTCAACCATATTTTGTGCAGATATTACTAGGCAGCAGTCAGCATCTTGGTAATGAGAGGATCCTCAACATGATTTGTTTTTCTGCTTCATTCAGATGATAATGGATAATGAATATGGTTGCCTGAAAACATTTGTTTTCAACCACTCATTCATTGCAATTCAGTAAAATTCTGCATATTAATAACCCATAATGGCACATTTTAATGCCTTTTGGGAATTATTAGTGTCTTTTTTATAAAGATATATAATTTTTTATGGCACATGTGACATGACTATACACTACATGATGATAGGCAAGAGTAGGCAGCTGAAAGTAAAGTCAGTTATCGGCCTCCAGGCAGTCACCGTATTTTAATAGCGGGGAAAAAAATATTTTAGATTTTTCATTGTTGAATAAGGCTGGTGAATGTGATGAGCTGGATCAGAGTTGAAGAGGCCACAGTCCCACTATACCTTTTAGCCTGCACAGAGTGCAACCTTGATGAAGTGTTGATCAGTCAGGTGCCCTAATTATTTATATTGATTTAGGCATAAAGCATGTGAAAGCTGTGAAAAGAAATTTGATTTCAACCTGTGAGAACGTAAGCATTGGCGGTGGTTTTGCGAGTAACACTGTGAAAGTTGTCGATAGAATAGGTCCTCATCACCCCCTTGCTGATGAAAGTTATCCCAAATGAAAAGCAGTGTTATTAAAAGATTTATAGATGGGTTAATTGATCCAGTTCTTCTTACAGCCAAACACCATCTGGTCAGTTGGATGTGAGGCAGTTAATACCTTCTATCAGCTATTATTAACGTGGCTTTAATTATGCATGAGAAGTAAGGACGTGCAATGCGATGAGACAGGGCAAGTAAAGACTGTACTTTTCACTGATGACCACACGGTGACACTTAAACCCTTCAAGGTCTAGTATTGGAAACAGTAGACAAAATGACTATACATTACCATTCTCTGTTCACATGATCCACGTCCAACAAAGTCAAGGGCGGTATAGATTCTGTATCACTGTGAAAGTACCTGTCAGCATCTTTGAAGGGGTTGAAACTCAAGTAGCTTTGGTCTTTTTGTATTATTTCAATTATGAAATGAACATCACATCTGTTAGTGAATTAGGTTTACAAAGTAAGACGCTAGATATAATTTATGAGGACATTCCCAAGTCTGGGACAGATGTCAACTGACTTTCAGCATTTAACAGTGGACTCTTAACAGTGGGAAATGATTAGCCATTTAGCTCCTCTAATCTGATAGATGGATTAGCGGCGCAGGCCTCATGGTCTTGTGAGTGACAACTTCAGAACATAATACCAATAACCCTGCTTTTCATTGCAGGCTCAGTATTATTTATGAGAATCCAGCGGACTAAGGTTACATTATAAAAGCAGTTCAACGTGAGAATGCATCTAGGAACCCAGTGATTTCTTCGAACATGTTGGTAGAGTTTTCTCAACTAGTGGTCTGCTATATCAAAATGTATTTAATATATACTTTCTGTGGCTGCTTATTTGCAATAGTAGTTAAAGTAAAATACATAGTGTCAGTGAGCAAAGTGTTACCGTTCCTGAAGTGGCTGGCACCCCCTGGTTGTATTTATAGCCTCCTTGGCTGTCAGGCAGAGTTTCCCTGTTTCACACGCTCTCTTGCTAACTCATTAATGAGATGTAACTCTGTCACTGGTCGGTCTGTCTTGTACCAGGAAGACTTGATATCGAGTCATGATAAAAAGTTAAAAATAGATACCATGACATAATTCTGCCCTGCTCAGTGTTGATCCTACGAAACTCAGATGTGAACAGATTTAATATATTAAGCATGAGTTGGGAAATACAGGATTGCATCTTTTCTTAAATCAGCGATTTTGATCAGTTTCTTTGAAATATACAGACAGGCCACCTTGTGGGGACACGGGGTAGAATACGTACATAGCAACCGCTTGTTTATTGTCATTTTAATCTAATGTAGTGTGATGTGTTGTAATTTAGTGTCCATTGTGGTAATGCACACATATATTGTTTGAAGAGGGATTAAAAAGGGCCCACACGGACTATAATAATAAAATTGGAATATAGTTAAAGTATTTGTGTCCAGTAAGTTATGTCCTCATTTTGGAGCACCTTTTATAGTGTACCTGATATAAGGGATCGTCAAAATGCTTTTTTTATGTTGCTATGAATCTCATATTCATAGGTAAATAACGGAGGGTTTAACCTTTACCATCAGTTGGAGCTTTATCACCATCACTTAAGTTTGATTACACAAACAAGACTATTTGTGGTATGAAAAACAGATGTCAGAATCAAATAACTGAAACAAAGAGTTTCAGTTGTTAAAAACCTCACTGATGGCGAGAAGGGGGATTAGAGCAGGAGGGATGTAATGATATGGTCACCAATATCCTACTAATTTTATTGTTGATTAACACATTTGATGAGCTTTAAGTGGTTTAACATGTATGTATGTGCAGGAGTAGCGATATAAGGGACACAAGCTGTGCCTTGTGCCAGTAGGATTTCTTAGCTCTCTAAATCCTTTTATAGTATCACTTCTCTCTCCCAGCTCATTACGCCTGGACACGCACCACTTAGCATCTTTAGGCAAGATTACCCTTGTGCTCTGTGAAAACCCTATCACTGTCCTGAGCCATACTATAGATTAGTTTTGATTATTGTTATTCATATATTAATTGGTCTTGTCATTGTGTGATTTTTGCAGACATTTATTTTTTATTCAATCTTTTCACCTTTCTTTTTATGTATCTTCAGTTTCCTCTGGGACGACGAGCAGCCTGTGATATCTACTGGCATGGTGTCTCCTTCCATGATAATGAAAACATTGTCTCAGGGCAGGTGAACAAGTTCCCAGGTATTTCACAGCTTTTGACTCCTATGACCTTCGGTTCACATTAAGCAACATATTTAAATACTTGCAGAAAAGGAAGTGAAGAGATGACTCGATTGCAACGAACAGTGCTTCATGTGTACTCAGTACACTGTTATCACAACAGAGGGGATTTAGTTAAAGCCTGATCCTAATTACATAAATGCTAATGCTTATGGCAACAATCATTACTTCAGAGACCATACAGATTATGTTGGTAGGAAACTGATATCTAACTGAACATCACCATCACACCTCCCACTGTTATTCTTTGGTTATGTCTTATGCTTTTTCTGTGTGGCTTTTCAGCATGAAAGTACTTTGTTGAAGTCCTACATTAGCACCTATCATCAAAATTAGCTACATTCACAGGAACAGTTGCTCAACTGCACAAGATAATTAACTGTGTTTTAAAATTTCCAAGTGCATTTTCATTTGCGTCTCTGAACTGGTGCATTGCAGGAATGATTGAAATGTTGAGGAAGATCAACCTGAGTCGAGCAATGAGGACTGTGCAGGAGCTCTTCCCAGATGAGTATGACTTCTATCCGCGGTCGTGGATCCTGCCTGAGGAGTACCAGCAGTTCTCCACACAGGTAAAGCTGTGCAACATATCAAAACACTAGAAGACAGTGCAACTTTGGATAAACTAAAATGAATCTTCTGTATTTCTCTGACATGTTTATTTCATATGTTAAAGAGTAAAGGGTAAGAAGACAAAAAATTAAAGACTTTTACACATTAGAATTTACACCATGCTTTATGTAATCATATAACTCCCAAATAAAATAAATTGATTACAAAACAAAAGTCAATGTATTTACTGTGTTTAATCTGTCATTAATCAAGTCACGTAACCTATTAATGAATTAAAAAAGAATCAAAACACTAACAAATGACAAAAATAAGAGCTGCTATTAAACAAATGAACCAATATTTTTTGAAGATAATGTTTTTACATTTCCTCTGCTGTGGATATAGTTGTGTTCCATGGCCTGTTTGATTCTTGCTTCATTGCTTGCTTTTCCTCGAAGGGAAAAGCCAGACAGCAACACAGTATTGCATTCTACCCTTTATAGTAATCTGGAGCTCCTTAACACATGGCTGATTCAGCAGAATTGCCTTGTGAAGGAAACATAGTGACTGTTGACAGAGGAGAGGGTAGAAGCTCAGTGAAGAGTATATGGGACAAATGAGCTTCCCTCCACTGCCTTTGGCTGGTCGACTACCATGAACGAGCATGACACAGACACTTACCATGTCTGCCCTTCAGCACATGGTATAAATGAACTGACAATAAAAGCCTTCTTACAGTATCCAGACTTCAGTGTTTGTGTTCATTAATATGCCATTCCAGTGAGACAAGAAAAGAGCCTGTGTCATATTAGAAATAACATCATTATGTTGCTGTCAGTTTTGACTGATGAATTAAATAGTAGTTGGTCAATATCAGTAGCTCTTAAGGAAAAATTTCATATTGCAGCTGTATACAAAGTCCAGCAGGAGGCGCCATAACATCATGATTTTATTTCCAGAATCCAAACAGAGCAGAGGCTTTTTTATTTTTGTGTGAAACTGTGCCAGTGATATAAAAAACTTTTGATGAAACAAATATATTTAGCTCGATCCTATATGTTGTTGTTTGTCACTATACACAAAGAGATTATATGAAGATGGATACTTGTTGCTTGACATTACAGTTTTTGCATGCAGTTGTACAGTCAGACTTATGTGGCATGATTTTTCTGTAATCTGGTTTCTATGGCCTATGTGCAAATGGAGGTGAAATTAGAGTATTTATTTAGCCTCTGCAAGTGTACATATATATACACACACGCACACGCAGGCACACATATATATTCTCTGTCAGCTCTTGTTCACCGTGATTTTGTTATCCTTATCCTTTCTCGCATCTCTGCTGTAGATCCGAATGGTGAAGGAGAATGATGCCACAGTGAATCCCACGTTTATTGTCAAGCCAGATGGGGGTTCTCAGGGGGACGGTATCTACCTCATCCGTGACCCTAGTGACCTAAAACTCGTGGCAGGTTCACAGGCCAAACAGGGCGTCGTCCAGGAGTACATCCAGAAGCCATTACTCATCGACAAACTCAAGTTTGATATCCGCCTCTATGTATTGATCAAGTCTCTGGAGCCACTGGAGATCTACATTGCCAAGGAAGGCCTAACACGCTTTTGCACCGAGCCCTATCAGGTAAACATGACAATGCAATTAACTTGAACAGGTTTACGTTTAAGATCTAATGAATTTTGATGCCATGAAACATGTACGGTACTTACTATTCTTATTGCATTCACAAAATCTTGCTTATTCTGATTGTGCAGGAGCCAAGCCAGAAGAATCTGAGCCATGTCTTTATGCACCTGACAAACTACTCCCTCAACATCCACAGTGGAAATTTTATCCACTCAGACAGCCAGAGCACAGGCAGCAAGCGCACACTCTCCAGTGTCCTCTACAGGCTGGCTGCCAGAGGGGTAGACATCAAGAGGGTGTGGTCAGACATCATCGCTCTTGTCATCAAAACTGTCATTGCTGTGGCGCCTGAACTCAAAGTTTATTATCAGGCTGATATACCTCCTGGCAAACCAGGACCCACATGCTTCCAGGTTGGTAATTGCGAGCACTTCCTTAGCAGTATGTATGAAGTGCTTTCAACTAAAAGACATAAATGTCAGTGAAATTGATCCGTATCATGTAATTTATTTTGCAAACAATGTATTGCGTACATTGTTTGCAAAACTAATTTGTGTCATAGATATTAGGTTTTGATATCCTGCTGATGAAGAACCTTAAGCCAATTCTACTCGAGGTCAACTCCAACCCAAGTATGAGGATAGAACATGAAAAGGAGGTAAGTGGGAACATCAGTATTATCATAGTGGATTTGTTATTATCTTTATTATTATCAGTGCTATAAATATATTTTTGTTCCAGGTTTCACCTGGAGTTTTTGAGTATGTGCCCAGTCCTGTGGATGAAGAGGTCAAAGTGGGTGTGATCAGGGACACGCTGCGCCTTATGGATCCTGGCCACAAGAAGCCATCAGTGTAAATATTGTCACTTGCAGGCACACGTGCGTCACAGAGTAAACACATAGCGTGAATCTGGAGTTCTAACATTCTTCACTCCATGTTAGTTTTAAAAGTCCACTCAAGGACATGACATCCAGCCCAGCTCTGCACTACTCGACAGCTCTCCATAAGCCTGTTAAATGGAAAAATTCATTTCAGCTAAGCTATGGTGGAATTCACACTTTACTGTACAAGTCTAGTGTCTCAGTCTCTGCGACTGTCCTGCATGGTGCCTGTCAGTAAATCCTCCTCTGCTATTCTTCTTTCTTTTCTTCCTTGACAAGAGGATATATTGTTTCTATTCCACCACCAACTCTTCCTCTCACTTTTCTGTTCCTCCCTCAATTCTTTCTCACCGCCTCTCCAGATTAGCGCTTCTGTCAGATATTTCATCTGCTTCATTCTATAACTGAGAGGGATAGCTTCTCAAGGATAATACCTGCATAACTATTTTATTCATGACCTTTAACGTACGGCTATAATCCATTTACACTATGTTTAATGCTGTAATTTCATCTACCGCCAATCAGTGGAATAATATTGCACATGTCCTTGAACTACACTTCAGCTTAACAGGGTATCCACAATAAAATTCCTGCCAAAGTCCTGCCTGCGCACAGAAGTGTCCTGTCAGCCTGGCAGATATTGTTTTGTGGTTGTGAGGGAGTTATGCTAATTATGTCCCCAGCTAGATAGCGCTAATGTCTATTAAATTAGCCCTAAAATTGGACATGCTCTGAAAAATGTAATCATTACTGCAGCCCACAACACAGGCCCTAAATAGGAAGTCATTAATCATTCACTTCCACAGTTTGTTTGCATTGGCTCAAATGCAAATGCAGTGTACATACTGTATGTCACTGTTTGATGAAAAATCCACATTGTTGCAACATTGAATGCAAGAGTAATTTTTAAATCTGGTGATCTGTGAGGGAAAATGTGGCAGTTTATGTCAGAAGCTAGGCTAAAATCTCCAGCAGCCAATATTCACAATTGATGCAGCTGTGTGAGAACAGTGGATTAGTGATCAAGCTGATTTAGGGAAATCAGCAAAGGAGATGAGGAATGGGTAACCATTTAAAACTAGAGCGCAAACAAAATGTCACAGTAGGTTAAATGTCTGTTTACTGCACAGATGGTTGATGTAAGTAAATACACAGTACCTGTGTTGTGGTCACTGGCAGCTGTTTGGTAGTGGGATGGATAGGATTCAGAAATTTAGAGGGCAGAGTTTAGACTGAATTCATTCCCGCAAATTGTCATGAGAAAACAAAAAACAGATGAGAACTGACCAGACACACGATATGTAGGTACAGCGAAGTAAAACATATTTTTAACTCAACTGGAATATTTTCTGCGTGGAGTTCACATGTTCTCACTGTGTCTATGTAGGTTTTCTTCAGCTTCCTCCCACATTTCAAAACTATTCATATTTGGGGGTTAGGTTAATTGGAGACTATAAATTGACCATAGTTGCGAATGTGCATGTGAATAGTTGTGTGATGACCCTGTGAGAGGTTGGCGACATCTTCAGGGTACCTCTCACCCAAATTCAGCTGTAATAGGTTCCAGCTCGCACTGTGATCCACTAATGGATGAATGGAGACATAATTTATATAAAAATGAGAGGTAAAAATAAAATGGTAGAACAAAGAGGACAAACTGGAGAAAAGGAGGAAAGAGATAAATGGGGAGTCATGAGGAGGAGGATGTGGTGGTATCAGTGACATGCACTTCTCACATTTAGCTCATTAGTTCTTTGTACAATGGCCCAGAGGGGGAGACATTATGAAAGGTGTATATAAATGTAGGCAGGGAAAAAGAAAAGATATTCCTCGGTGCAGAGACTTTAAAACACATTTGTGTAAAAAAAAAAATATGACAGACTGAGTGCAGTTTAAGGTATAGGAATAAATTGCCTGTGAGGCTTGTTTCATTTCAAGATTTCTGATTAGTATGGGTATGCACGTAAATAAAAACCAACAAAAGGTGGATATTGAATATTTAGAACATACAAAAAGTTTATTGTTATGGTAGGTTATTTCTACTCAGTATGATTTCTGTGACGCATGCTGTGGGAAAGGTTCATTCCGATTCCTGAAAGGTGGATGGATTTAAAAACACTCATTTCTTGGTGACTTTTAACAGTGTGCAGTACCATCCCAGATTAACTCACCACAAGACCAGGAATAGCTGGGTAATGACAGCCAAATTAGGCACAGTCCTCTTCGAGTACACTCAGCTAACGTTTGGCACAAGCCCTTTGAATGTGTTTTTAAAAACCTCAGGCAGTCTTCACCTTTTATCCTCTTGTTTTGCCGTCATCAGTCTCCTCTCTGCCGGGAATGTTTGGAGACTTCCCCTTCACTGTCTGTCTGGATGCTGCCCTCTGTCAAAGAAGTGTCCGCTTTTAGCTGCACATGTCTAAATAGATGTGGGCTGTGTCCTTCTGGCAGCTGTGGGATGATTGATTCTATTAAACATTCAGCAGTGCACTTTCAATGCCATTCACATTGCTCACTAATTCCTGGAGAAAGAAAGTGCCTCATAAGTCAGCAGTATTGAATGCCCTTGATGTTAAATCACCTTTGTGTTTCTTATACATGATGATCATAGATGTTATTCCAAACAGCTCTATGAACCCACAATCGTGTTTTTCACTTATTGTGGTTGATGAGACCTCTGCTGGCTTTTCCATAATGGGAATTATTTGAGGTCACAGTGACTTTATCATGCTAAAAAGAAACATAAAGGTGTTGTTGGTTGTGCTGTAGCGTAATAGGGGCAATAGTGCTAAAAGGGGAGTGAAGGAGATGTCTGGCAACCACAGTGTGTACACACCCACACAGTCCTGAAGTTAAAAACGCCCAAAGCCAGACGCTTATTCATTTTATATGAGAAGTACCACATTTCTTGGGAGGCTCACGATAGCAGAGTGAGAGATGAAAACATGGTGTCGAGGGCAGATTTCAAAGAAATTAATTGTGACCTGAATTTCCCAGAGCATGGGAACTAGTCAAACCCGACATCCAACCAGTGCTGCGACTAATTATTATTTATTAATTGAAATTAATGAATCAGTTGGTGAAAAATAATCCAGAGGTGACATGTTTATATATTTTATTCTGTTTGACTAGTTATTCAAACCCAATCATATTCAGATACATTTTAATATCATGAAATGTTTCTAATGCTTTGTTTTAATATTTGGAAACAAAGTTGTGCTTCTGTTTTTTTTCTTCCCCATCTCCTTGTTCCCCCTGACCACCTCTGGGACACAGGAGACTAAGGAATTGAATCGATGGACTTCTTTTGACCAAATTAAGTAACTAAATAACTGTTTCTGACCATTTTTCTCCCTCCTTAAGGGCAGTAAATGTAATGTCTTTTAAGCCCTAGTTCATCCACCATCAGTCAATGCACTGTAGTTGGTAATAACTGTCTTAATGCAAGCACTGGCTTATGCTGACTAATGCCTCTCACAGACTAAAACAACTGCAGAGGTCCACTGAGGCTTTTTAACAGGCACCACCTGGGTATGCAGTACTCAGAGTCAAAGTGCTGGATTCAAAAAACATGATCTGTCTTTTGAGGCTCTGTTTCACTCATGTATCCAACATTAGAGTCAGCTTTCTCTTTTAAGGAAATAAAGACAGATGTTTTTAAATGTTAAATGTTGATGCGTTTGCTTCTGATGCTGGGTAATGGCGAGGCTGACAGTGTAAGGGCTTGGTTGGTAGATGCTCCTCAGTGAGGAAGTCAACAGAGAATTCTTTGTCCTTCATACAATATTATTTTCCCCCGTTGCCGTGTAAGTGCAGACTCAAGTGAAATGTGTGGTGCATTTATCTACTTCAGGTGCTTTGCAGAGAGTCACTCAGCTGATAGAGGCTGTATGTGTTTGTCTTATGTGTCTTTCCTGTAAAGCCCAAAGGCCATTACTCAGCCCTGGACAGCATAGAAGTACATATGATTCCACAGCTTGTTATATGCATAGTCTCACTTTGTAATACAATGCTGTTGAAATTATCAAATAATTTTCAAATCATCCCATTTTTCTCTCCTTTCATTCAACAGCCAAAGTTCCCAGCAGAGGACTGGAGGGTTCGAACACAAGGAGGAGACTGCCACAGAGGCTGAGACGCAGGAGAGGAACCTGGATGAAGGCGCTCTCCCGTCGCTGTGTCTGAAGCAGGTTTACCCCAAGTACAGTAAACAGTTCAACTACCTGCGACTGGTGGAGCGAATCGCATCTCTGTTCATACGCTTCCTCGGGGTCAAGGGAAACATGCGTCTGGGCCCCACTGCCTTTCGAACTTTCATCAGGTACGCATCTTCTTCGTTTTACTCGGTCAACAGCGTTCTGCCAGTGGACTGCTGGAGCAACAAACATTCAGTGTTATTTGCTAATAATAAAGCTCTTTCTTGCTTTCTGAAAAAATGTTGTCTTGTGCAGTGAATAATGTTACCCAGATTTCGCGGATTAAAATGATCTCAGTTTCTGGTGCAGTGCATCTTTTTTTTTTTCTTTTTGTACATGGTCTCTGACAAATACGTGCAAAAAATTCACCTGGACTGAACCAGGGAAGATGCTGGTTGCGTAACAAACAATGCTACATCATACACACATTCATCGTGAGCACGCTGCCTATCGCATGCTAATACAGCATCTCCACTGTGAATTCTACCTCTATCGAATTTCTAATCTTCAGTTGCTTTGTTGGAAATGTGTATTCAATTATGCCTATTATTGTCGACTGAGATGAAAGTGGTGTTAATCCATATCCATATTACATAAATATAGAAACAACATTTCTTATTGTTTTTAGAACCTGTAAACTGAGCAACAGTAACTTCACCATGGCGTCAGTGGACATCCTCTATATAGATATTACACGTCGCTGGGCCGGAGTGACGTCTGATTCTAGAGAAGCAGGTAACAGTCGCATGCAAACACACACACATACACACGTAGACATGAATGCCTTCTAAAGTCAAACCCTCATGTAGAGGACACACCCGAGTATCCTTGAGACTTGGGAGCAAATAATGTGGTTCGCGATAATTGCTTGTCATTCTTTGTCAGTTTCCCTCTGACACTGTGCTTCCATAATTGAAATGAGCTGAGATCACAATGTGACAGCAAAGAGACGATCAGACATGAATTATTCAGACTTTGCACCCTGTGAGGAATGATTGTGAGGCGGAGCGGATTGTTGCAGATCACGTGGACAAAGATGGAGGTTACTGTACAAATGGGATTGTGGGCTGAATTTTACCATTTTCAAGTAGCTTGAAGTCTGTTATTCCAGTAGATGTGCATCGGAGGACATATTGCTCGAATAGTTTTGGTTTAATTTCCATCGCAATTTGTTTTTACTTTTTCTTTTTCATCTTGGCTTGTCTTCACCTCAGCTGTTATGTTTTTTCAGGGATGGGGCTGCAAGCATTTGTAGAGGCCTTTCTCTTCCTGGCAGGTCGCAGGTTCAAATCCCTGGCGCTCAGGGAGCAGGCAGTGTCACTGATGGAGCTGTGCGAGGCTCAGCTCGAGTCCCAGTCGGGCACCGAAGACAGACGCTCTGTGAGCTGCAGCAGGGTGCTGTCTCGAGCCGGCAAGACTCAGACACTTGGCCTGACCCACCCTCAGCTCGGCTCCCCTGCTGCCCAGCGCAGGGCGGTCAGCCAGGACTACCGTCTGCACCAGAGACTCAAGCATCGCACGCTCAGGGCCAACATAGAAAACTGACCGGAGAAGGCTTCATCTAGTCACCCCACTCCCAAACACTGCCTTTAGCCGTCTCCACAGGAGCAGGGGAAATTAGGTGTCGGTGTCTCATCAACCGCTCCAACAAGGGTGGAATGATGAGAGCTGAGAAAATGACTTGCTTGACCCCCGCTGGCTGACATGCAGGAGGACTGTTCTCAGCCTGATTGCATTTTTGTCAGAGGAAGGAGATGTCTGCAGGGGGTTTTGCCATGGAAGTAGAAAGAGGGTGTGGAGACATTGGTGCATTTTTCTCCCCCCTGGTGTGATCACACATGAACAGTGTGGTCCGGTCAGGACAAGGATATGGCTGCTTTTAATAGTCTTTCTGATTCTTCAGGGCAGCTGTCGGCTTCTCTTTACTACTGTCAGGCGACACATGGCGACAAACCGAACGAACATTAGATGACCCTCCTCGAATAGATTTACACACATCATATTTAAATAGATGAATGGGAGTGTTCTTAGTATGTGGATTATATTCTTGAATTTGCACAAAAATTCTGTGAACTCTTACATTTGCACAGAAATGGATGTGAGGCTGACTGAGCATGTGTGTTTGAGTGTGTGTGTTTACTGTATGTACTGTACTCTATTTATTTTTGTTTAGGTCAGTGGTCAACGCCTGTTTACAGACAGTGGCTTAGCTGTGCTTCCTAGCTCCATGGGCCCATTAGGAATGAGCTAAGTGAATATGGGAATAGGCCACATTGCCACTTACCTGCTCTCAGTTCCACAGTTGTTTTCAATCAGTGTCAGACCTTCAGAAAACCTGGTCTTTGGACAATTTCTTGGAATTATTTCATAAGTAACGGCATAGAACAAAATTTCATTTTAACTGATGTTTGTTTGTTTTTTTCACAGAAGCGATAAATAGCCTTTGGGATGCAACCTAATCCAGTGTGTGATGTGACTGTGAGTTATATGCAGCCACTGGTTGATGCCAACCAGAGAAGTTAGTGTCATTTCTAAATTATTATACCCACTGAATGCTAATGTTTGAATTGTAAGGAACTTTTTATCCAGTTTGTTTCTAAGGTTATTGACGACATGCTGTGATGAGTTACACAGAACAATAAAATGTATTACTGGAACACACATTAGTGCTATGCACACTGTAGGACTGAAATACTAGGACAGTATAATAACATGAAGTAGATTTATCAAGCCACTAACAGTCATCAATCATATGAATGAAGTGTATTCACAGCAAAAATAAATAAAATTTATTCTGAAGATGTGGGTTTTTGTTTGGCTGCTATTGCCTTAATATATACCACATCTTTCTCCCCTCTCCTCCTCCTCCTCCTCAGTATTCTTGTTTTTTTGAATGCAGGTCTGTTTGACCAATATTCTTTATGTACAGTACAGCATCCTACCTCATACTGATTTCCCCTATAGGCAACATTAATTAACCTAATTAATTTGATACTAATATGTAATATCTTTGCATTTTGATGCATCTGTCTATTATTTTCTGTCTGAGTAAAGTAGACGAGATGGCATCAAAACAAGCTAAGCTGCATGGGTAATGCGGGTCCTGTCAATAATCACACTGGTCAGAAGATTAAAAGATTTTGAGTGAATGAAGTTTAAGCTAAATGTAATATTTTTTTTGCAGATGCTTGGTTACGATGATGTTCATCGAGTCTGGTATGTTTGCATATTGTGAATTAAAATATTTTGGCCTGTGCTCCCCCTCTCTAAAAATAATTACTGTACTGGTATATCACATCAACAGTGTAATACAACTGAACCTGTTGTCCAAGTTGTGAGGTTCAGACTTGTGGGATTTGATGAATTTAAGTCCACTGCCTGAAGTAAACCCTCTAAGGCCCAACAAAAAGACGCTGTCAAACGTCCAAATAAAAGACTCATGGTTGCAGATTGAAAAGCTAAAGGTTAAATTCTTATAATGTCACAAGCCATGTGGTCAGATAATAGCCGATTGTTATTGAGCCTATGAGAATTTCCATTGGGTATTAGACTTGAAACACGGTAAAACAGTCTTACAGTTGAATTAGGCAAAGCCTAATGTCCATCTTTGCAATATATTTTAATTACATAGCTACAGTCTTTACCCTTATTGGTGCCTAGCCCTAATAATCTTTTAAAAATACTTGGGGCCCCAGAAAGTGATGATATCCTCACTGAATTCCTCTTTCTTTAAACTGTACTGATTGAGGCATTTGAGCCTCGGCTCAATTTACACCCCCATAGCAATTTGAGAGAGACATTTCACTGCAAAATCCTCTTCAGTTTTGTTGTCGGGGCCGTTTCAGTCTGTCTCCTACCCACTGTGGAGAATAACAATCAGGCTGTATGTAGGTCAGGCTCTCTGCTCAAACCGGTCCCTTCATCATCCCCTCCACTCTGCCTTTGGATCCCAAGTCTGAGCATATGTTCTCTCTCTAGCAGTTTGTCATCTCGCTCGACCTGCCTGGTTAACGAACACGTGATTCATCTCACGCGTGCTCGGATGCAGCCTAATTTTCATGTCACAGTCAAAAGACGGTGTAAGCAATGTGAGGGACAGACACACGGGGACGAGGACTTTAAAATAGCTAAATAAAACTTTAATAGGTCTAACTGCGAATGTACATAAATTGCACAGCCACATATTTGTCAACACAAATTTCTCTGTACATTATTGTTTTGCCACAGTCGTCAAGGGAAGCAGAATCCAGCAAATACTTTATACTTTCAACATACTTACAAAAGTATTTTCTACAAGATAATAGAAAACATACAACGTCTTTTACTTTATTTATAGCTTTATATTCTGATTGATTTCTTGCCGGACTGGCTTTACTGTGTGACAAGTGGTTTTCTGACTTGTGAAACAGAGCATAGGTGGATGGGATAAATAAAGCGATCACTGAGATTTTATATTAGAAACAGAACGACAGAGCGCTAACTTTGTGAACATGTACCGATGTGGTATTATTGTGCACTGCAGTTTAAAGCAAGTCTATGTGACGTTTACTGAGCAACTGCTTAATGTGCCTGTAACCTATGTAATTACTTTATTGCTGGAGATGCCAGTTTAGCATTTAGCTGAAATACTATTGTGACAGTATGAAAAATAGTGAATAATGACTAAACATCATCTCAGTATTCGGCTACAATACTAAGATAATGTAACAACACAAGCAGAGTCATCATAGTCTGTGCCCTGCATTTAAATGTTCTTAATACTTTATAACATTTGTTTCCAAAAAAATATTCACCATGACAAAAAAAGCGGTAATCTTTGCATCCAAATATCTAATTGTTTACTTCCACGGCAATTTAACAAGAACGCATGATCTCTTCAGTCAAAAGTACATATCCTTGCTTTAATCTGTTGTGCATTTTTATATGAACATTTTTTCTGTTTTTCTTTTTTTGCTTTGAGAGGTTCTTTCGTCCGAGGCTGTCTGTATTCACACAGAAAACAACTATGCTGTAAATAGTTTCTCTATCAGATACAATGGTGTGTGTGCATGTGTGTGTGTGTGTGTGTGTAAATCCCTTTCTTCGGTTTGGAACTTTGCCACATTTCTTAAAACACCTGAAACAGGTGCTGTGCTAAAAAAAAAATCAAATCATAAAATCCAACCACTGAACGTAAAAGTGCATAGAGCTAGACTGATGAGAGATACAGGATTGTGCTTGTGAATCTCATCGAGACAGGACTTAGCTTGGCCTAAAACCAACAAGGCATCCTCCACAACTTCCCAAGAGTTGAACTCCTACATAATCAGTTTTTTTGGCTAGCGATATTGAACTCTAAATACAAAAACAATAGCTTGACACTGAAAGGTTAAACTGTATAGTTCTACCCGATGAGGACAGGTGACCGACTGAGCTATTTTCTATTTACAATATCCATAATCATACAGCAGAGTCTGAACACAAGTTACATTTACAAAAAGCTCTGTTAACATTAGGTAAAAATAATGTGGGCATTTTATTTACACTGTCCCAGGCTGTCCAGCCGAATGATACACTCAGTCATTATAGGTTTAGCATTTATAAGTTTATATATATATATATATATATATATATGTGTGTGTGTGTGTGTGTGTGTGTGTGTGTGTGTGTGTGTGTGTGTATATATATATATATATATATATATGTAGTGAGCCATTCATCATCACCAACATCATCATCATCACCGCCTTCTGATTGGCAAATCCCCCCCCAAAAAAGAAGAGTGATATTGATGCAACCATTGGTGCTAGAGCAATGATGAAGCATGCTGACCCCCGCGCTTGATATATATTCTGGTACGAGTAAGAAATTTTCATACAAAAATATACAAAATACAGATGCTGAGATGCGACGTTAAGACCAACTGGCCGTGAGTCAGCATCTTCACATTCAGAAGAATAGGGGACGAAACAGGTTGTGGTTTACGGAAGAGACGTGGTGCCACTGGGGATAACGGAGTCACAGTATGGATGCAGCATACTTCATTACCACTGATAAACAATGCGGTGCGAGAGAAAAAAGTTGTAACTACGGAGGTCACTGTCACGATGACTCACCAGTCCAGTGTATAGTATGAGTGAGTGTGTCTTGCCACGTCTCTCAATAGCGCTTGTGCTACTAAAGAAAGGAGACCAAAACCCAAATCACGGTTAGTGACGAGCAGAACCAGTCACTCCACTTGTAGTACAGACATTTCCGTGCCGTACGTAAAGGGTCGAGCATCACGGAAACTTGGAGCAGGAATGAGTTGGCGGTGCTGGTCACCGCTCGGAGTGGTCTCCTCCAGGCCTAAAAGCTGGCTCCACACTACAGTCTCTCATCTTGAGTGGAAAAATAAAAAGGTCAAACTAGATCTGGCTCCTAAATAAAGGGCTGCTTTTATATTTGAGACTATCAAATATAGGTTCATGTGTGTATACTCTTTAGAAGAAAAAAAAAGAACTGCATACGTCTATATTAAATTCCATTAATATAGCATCACATAGAATTTGTTTACTTTAATGTTTATAATATATTTAAATGTGTATAATTTATTTTTGTATCCTTTACAAATCCACAGTATAATTTGTGCCTTTTTTAAAACAGAAAACAGGGAGCTGTGGGATAAAGTCGAGGTGCGTTCCTCACTTAAGGCGTTTCATGTACCAATAGGTTTTCACAAAGTGCACTACGTGGGGATGGAGGGTGGACGCGGGGTCAGCGGGACGCTCAGGTGAGCTGGGAAATAAAGTGGTTTGCGTTTGACTAAAAATATCTGATTTTCAGTTCCTATTTGGTTCCTTAGAAACAGTGATTTGAAAGTAAAGCACTCGGAAAGTAATCCTCCGGCGAACTAAGTTATAACTCTCAATGCGTCTTATTGTTTGTAAGTGCGTCCACTTGGTTGTCAAGAAGGAGAAAAATAGTGAGAGAGAGGAGGGTTGCTAGGGTGACTGTATCTAGCGGACGTCAATGCGTGTGGTTATATAGTGGTTTGTCCCAGGCGTAGACAGGGGTCATAGCACCCACTGGCAATGTGTTAGACCGATGGACAGCTTGGAGTTTCGTATGTACAAGCGCCGCTGCGCCTCCTCTGGCCATGACCGTCATAACACAGGCCGTCTGGTGATCTCGATGCCTTGATGATGTGTCCGTCATGCCTCTTCCGGTCGGCCCCTCAGAGCGACGTCCTTACTCCCTGCACTGTGTCCAAAGAGTGGAAATGAAATGTCCTCTAAAAATACAGTCCTCTTTTTGAAAACACTCGCAGTCTCATACAGGCATGCATCCAAACGCACACGTAGCCGTCCCCTCGCTGGATAACTGTACACTTAGAGGCACGCAACGCCGATGTGGGGCAGAGGCCAGTCTGTCTAGCAGTTGCTGCTGTTCCTGAACTCTCCATTCTCAGTGATCTGCAGTTTGGTGGGGTTGGTGGGCGAGATGCCGTTGCGGGTCTGCATGCTGTAGCGCTCCTTCAGCTGGGTCAGAGCGCTCATCAGACGGGCGTTGGTAGCATCCAGCGACGCAATGCGCTTTTCCTGCAGACACATAAATACAGTTAGAGAAATAAATATTGGGTTTGGTTCTACTTTAATTGATTTTTATAACTTTTCAAAAAAAGTTTTAAAAAATGTGTGTGTGTTTTTTTTTTTAGATAGGACATAGAAGTACCCAAATGTTGTCTTAAGAGTCGAAGTTCTCGTGGCGCAGTGGTAAGAAACCTGTTCGCTTCCCTGGCTGGACATTTTACAGCTTGTCTCTTGGCCCAAATGTAGATTAGTCTACCTTCAAATGGCTTACAGAATGTTGTCATGTAATGTTGTAATGTTAATGTTATGTAATGTTGCACCTGGGGGTTGTTTGCCAACTGCCATTAAACAACAACAGAAGAAGAATGCAGGTGTGTGTGTGTGTGTGTGTTGACAAAGTATCTCTCTCTCTCTACACACACACACACAAATACACACAGACAGTATGTATGTCTATACTGTGTAGTTTTCTCTTATTTTTGAGAGTATAATTTTGACTAAAACTCTCACTGAAACTGAAACAACCCTGAGAGTCAAAGTTCTCGTGGCGCAGTGGTAAGAAACCTGGTCTCTAGTACCTACAACCTGAGTTTGATTCCCATCGCTGGACATTTTACAGCTTGTCTCTTGGCCCAAATGTAGATTAGTCTACCTTCAAATGGTTTAGAAGTGAGGTTGGAACCATTGGCCAAGAGGTAACGATACCTGACTATGGACCTGCAGGTCCAGGATCGTGGCCAGGCTGTTCCACCAAAGAACATTGTCGGCTAGATGGGGGAGTGAGCGACAAGACAGCTGAGGCCCCAGACAGTGAAGAGATGGCAAAGTATCTTTTACTGCTCTGGCACATGAAAAAAAATATTTATTTATGATTTTCTTATCCAACTTCAAAAGACTTCATCACTATTAATGTTTCATCTAGGTTCTACCAGTGGGGAACCACCAGGGCCTTCTACGTCTTCCAAGAAGGCCTTAAAAAATACTTAAAAAGAAAGTCTGGACCAAAAAATATAAGCATTAAATAAAAATGTGTTTTTTAAAAATTATGTTTTTTTATTTCTATCTCATTTATTTAATACAATACAAATACTATGTTCTAAAGTTTACTGTCAAGTAAGCTCAAGTAGCTCGCTGACTAGTCCCAGCCTAGTCAGCGAGCATGAACTGATGAAGCCTCTTGGATGAGAGGTGAAACGTCTTCAAAAAGGCAAACACCAAAAATCCAGTTGCGTTCGATTCAATCTCCTTGAGATACTGTCAAGTTCACATCAGCAATGAAAGGGTTACTGTCCGGGAAACATGTTATCCAATCAGAATCGTCCTCTCTATAAGAGCCTGGTTAGCTGGCTCGTTCACTGATTAGGACATGTGTAACCCGGGGGAAGTACAGGCCTGTGTGTGTGTATGTGTGTCTTGGTTTGGAAAGTGAGGGGCGAGCGGGCCTTCAGTCTGACACTGCAGCCAGTTGGTAGCGGTAATGCTCCTAATACCAGTCTGGCGAGATTACCGACTAAAAACAATTACAGAGTAAAAAGGCAGAAGTGGTGACAGTCTCTGTGAGAGCGGCAGAGACAGCGTTAAATGGCAGAAGATTAGAGCGACGGTCAGTTTGAAAACTGTCAGGGACACAAGAGTTGATCTTCAACAAGATGAGTAATCACATTGTGGCGGAGAATGTTATTGATGCAAAGTACACATATCGTTTGAGTTCGCATTTGGGCAGTTGCACTGAGCCACGGAGATCTGTGCGGCAGCACTTCATTTGCGAGGGACGTGCGGTGACTGGATAGTCGGACTGGGAGTTTGCGGGGCGGGGGGGGTGAAGGCCCAGCAGTGGTGCTCACGGTTCGCCACTGGGTTCTACAGTGTATAGAGCCTAGATAGAGAGGCCAAAATAACCTTTACTGCTTTGGCATATGAAAATTTTATTTTATTTTTTTAAATTTTCTTATCCAACTTCAATAGACTTCATTCAGTGTTTATGGAACTAAAAATCCAGAGCAGATCTGGGACACGATCCCAACAGTACCAAACCAGTAACATAACCACTACGCCACAGAGTCCCATGGTAAATTTTGCTCGGAACTTGTATTTGACCTATAAAAACCGACAGCCAATACAAAAAAAAAATGCGTTAAGACGAAAGTAAAGACAGGCTGAAAATGAATGACAGATAAAGTTTGGGTTTAAAAGTTAAAAATGATCTGGCTTGAAGTAACAGAAGACTGTTGATTGTTTTGTCACACATTGTTCAGTCTCAATTTGTCCATTTCATTCCACAAAACTCACCAGAAGTCACCATTCACATGGTTATACTTCAACATTGTCTTCAGGAGGACCATGACCGAATTCGACGAATGAGAACTTTAATGCACTTCTCATTTACCATCTATTGCGCCTTTAGTTGGTTTTCTTGCGCATAAAATTGCGCATTGACAAAAAAACATTGACGACACTATCCATAAACGATATATATACATCATGCACCTCTAAGTGGGAGTGGGCTGAGAAATTCTGCTCAGCCATTCCGGCCTGTCAACGGCAGAGCTGAGACAGCTATGAATTAAACATCTCTCTCTGTCTCAGTGGCGCTTTGTTCCCTCAAGCAGAAGACAGCACATACAAATTTGAAACACAGAGACAGAAAGCGTCAACGAAAGCGTGTGCGACCTGCAGGAATGTCAGCCTGTCAGCCAACCAGCTGGGAAAGGGCAAACTGACCTGTGCATCAATGATCTTCTGTTTGGAGTCTACCACTGCCTGCATGTCTGAATGGTCCCTCTTCAGCTCCTCTTCCACTGACATTAACCTGTGGGCGAGTCAGTGTAAGAGTGGGGGTGTAAATCTCAGTGACACAGCAGATGTTCACAACTGTATTTCTACCACACGGTTTATTCTTCCCCACCGGCTGATGATGCTCTTCATCTGGAGGTCTTTGTCATCCTGCTGTCTGCGCAGACGCTCCTCCGACTCCTCCAGTCGGGCCTGGTACTCCATCAGCACCTTCTGAGCCTGCTCGTCCTGCCCCTTCAGACGGGCCTCGTACTCCTCCAGCTTCTGCACCGACGCCCGCAGCTTCTCCTGCAGCACTGCGATCTCCTGCTGATACTGAATAAAAGAAGCGGCGAGACGAGGAGGAAATTATCACCTCTGCTGTCATTACCGCGACGATAATCATCACCGTCAGCCTTATCAGCAGGTTCCCCTGCTGCATTACCATGGCTGACAAAAACAAAGAAGCCACCTCTCCATCAGGTCTAAGATGATGTCCCGCTGGTAGCGATAACTACAGTGTGGAATAAAAATACTGCTCCTGTCTGGGAATCATCAGTGAGCAGTATGAACGTAAGCACTATTAAATTGGAAACCTATACAGTTGCACTGTGAAACGTTTGTCATCTGTTTTTCGTTTTCAGAAAGCACCGACCTGTCTGCCATGTTAAACAGACAGTAAAGAAAGGAGGTTTAGGATGAGTCAAGGCAGGAGTGAGCCGAGAGGAGAGGGGAGGGATGAAACCAGTGGACTTGGAGTCGAGTTCTGTGAAAGAATCTGATAATCTCTGTTTGACCTCTCGCAGGAAATGAACAGAGGAACCAAACCTCTCCTGAGTACAGAATGTTGTCATGTAATGTTGTAATGTTAATGTTGTGTAATGTTGCACCTGGGGGTTGTTTGCCAACTGCCATTAAACAACAACAGAAGAAGAATGCAGTTGTGTGTGTGTGAATGTGTGTGTTGACGAAGTATCTCTCTCTCTGGCGCTCTCTCTCTCTCTCTACACACACACACACACAGACACACACACACACACACAGTATGTATGTATGTCTATACTGTGTAGTTTTCTCTTATTTTTGCGAATATAATTTTGACTAAAACCCTCACTGAAACTGAAACAACCCTTATAAACAAATAAAGATTGTAGTATTCATAAATTACAACATTAAGCTCAGAAAAAAAAACTCTGTTTTTATTATCCGAACATGCTTAGGCTTGTTAAACAGAGTAAAGCTGCTGCTGTCACCTTCAGTTCAGTCTGTTTACCCATGTCACTCTCCTGCCACCACTGCCCTCTTCCCAGGAGGAACAGTGACCTCGGCCAGGGTCTTTCTCACCGTCCCTCCTCCTCCTCTCTCCCATCTCTAAAATCCCACTGCCTTTGTCTCATGGTCCCCAGAGAACCAACGATATCTACTGTATCTGATAGTGTCTTTGTCCTGCCCCTCAGTTTCAGCAGACAGTGGCATTATCTATCCGTGTGTCCTTTACTTACCTTTACCTGAAACACAGGACAGAGGAAAACTACATAACCCAACGTAACCTAAAACCTCAGAATCAAAACTGTCAGTCGGCTCGTAACTAAACACACTGTGGGATAAATCGGTAGCACATGTTCCAGGGAAATTATGCACTATTCTTTTTTTTTCCTTTTCATTTGTTTGGAATGTTTCGGATGAGAAAATAATTGTATTTATTTAGAAATTGAGGCATGTCTCCACTATATAGTATCATCAGAATGAAGCAATGCTTTGTTTACATCATGACATCGCCGATCAAGATAGATATACAATATGTCTAAGATTATATACAGAGGAAGAAGAAGATATACAGCTCTGTATATGGGAACGAATGGGATGTGTGATGTACTATAGGGACATGCAGAGTTAAGACTGCTAATCATTAGCTGCAGCCTGTGCTGTGGAAGATGTGCTGTTTTCCAGACCTTCCCTTATTGCTGCTCTGCTATTTTAGGGTATTTGTGGCTTCATCTGTAAGACTGAGGTTTTTGCCTTCTTTGGTCGCTCTCCCTGCCTGGACTGCTGGCTTCCATAAAGTATGAGCTATGTTAGGATGACAGGTTTGTGTTCATTACGGGAGGGGGCGGGGGTGGAGGGGGGCCTGTGGCAGCCAATCAAAGCATGCAAGCAAAGCGGAGGCTGAGTATTTGTAAAGGTTTCTGAGAAGGAACTTCTCCCTGTCTCCGTCTCGCACAAACAGCAGATGCAAGCGCAAACACACAAGCCCAAACATGCCGGTGTGGACCTGCTGCATTTGCACACACAAGCACACACACACCTGCTTTGGGTAATTACACTTATTCCTGGGTGTGCGTCTGTGTGTGTGAGGGTTTTACACTGGAAGTGCTACTGTCTCCATTTAAAAAAAGCCATTATTGACATGAATGAAATTAAAATGATTAACCGAGGAAATAATCAGCGTATTAACATATAAATGTTGTTCTTATTCCTGTCTGCTGTATTTGACCTCAGAGTTACGTTCCCTGTTCCAACTGCTCTCTGACATTATCGCTTGTTGTCGTGACCTCGCAGCAGTTGATGGCCACAGTTCGCTTCTGGCTGTGAAGACAGCATTCCTGATATCTGCTTCATTACTGAGAAGCCAGTTTCAGGAAAACTGGAGATGGAGCTGTTATGAGGTCACAGGCCCACGACTACATCTCTTATTTACCTTGAATGTAACTGCACACATTATACAGAATATATATTATATTGCACATATTGTTTCTAAGGGATGGATGGGTAATAGGGAGACACCGGCGTAGTGGGAACAGATAATGATAAAGAGGTAAAGAAAAGAAGGAGAGTTCGGTTTAAGTTCTCAAGGTTAAATGGTTTGTGAGAGGAGGCATTGGGGAAAGGTCAAAGGTCAGATGAGGGGGTCGGTTACCTTCTCCACCTGAGTCAGATCCTCTCTGTTTCTCAGTGACACGGGCTCCATCCCCTCATGGTCTAAATACTGCACATTCAAATTCAATAGCCAGGCTGCTGTGCGGTCCAGCGCACTTGGGTTGACAGGGGAGGGGGCCTAGTGAAACCAGCACAACACAACACAACACACACGTACATGAGCTGAGTGCAAATGACGGGGCAGAGGGGTGGGGGTGGGGGGGCAGGTGGGGCTGGGTTGGGGTTGGGGGGGGGCAGGTTGCAGCAACAACAGCACAAAAACGACAACAGAAATAAGCTTGAAATGCACCAACTCATCTGGACTGAAAGCAGCAGGTGGAATGGATACACACTCCTGTCTTCACGCACGCACACTGCAGCGCACACATACGCATATATTAAGGAAAGGGAAATGCTGTGTAATTTAACAAATGAACCGAAACCAGCCCGGAGGCAGAGGTACCAGCTAATGTGTGCGTTTCTATTTAACGGGCGATGAGGAGAGAGGGCGGCTGTGGTCTGTGCAGTACAGTGGATACACAGGCTGTTTTTATAGGTTAACACACTCATTTGCATTGAAAGCTTTTGAAAAAAAAGGCTGAAATAGCTGAATGCTACTGATAACTAATGGACAAAACATAATTGCACGGCAGAGGAAAGGAAACTTTCTGTCATCCAGCACATAACATGTTAATGAAACTTCACTAAGTTGTTGGCGACAAATGGCGACGAATGTCATGTATATAATGGAATGTGATGTCATATGCTGTAATCCAAAGCGATACAATGTGATGTCATGTATGCAACAACAGTGGGAACCACCTGCTGTGACCACACACACACTGACACACATACTGTATCGATACTCAGTATTATAGTGTATCTGTATCCTCGCGGCCTGATTCCTGTAGCCGCGCATGCACGCGAGCTCATATGTCACTTGTTAATAAAATGCTAATTGTGCCTCTACCGCCCTCATTCTCAGCCTATTAAACCCCACCAGTAAAACAGTGGTGAAGTGATGAGCAGCCGGTATGCAAATTACTGTCATTACACGCACAATGACTGCAGTTCATTAGGGCAGAGGATGTGCCGAGCGTCTGTGCTGTGCGAGTCCACCCCCGTGAGCCTTCCTCAACATGCTACGAGACAAATGGGCACTTTGTAATGGCAGCGCTCTCGCTCACCGAGCCTTCAGGTGATTACACAGGCGACTGACGCGGCTGTAGTAGGCCGCACTGAACGACAGATACCGGCCTCCATGACTGGGAGTTAAATACGTCGAGGCTGCAGTGTGAGCGGCGTACCTGTTTGTGCTGAGCCCTCTGCTTGGTCTCAGGACTCTCTCCTTTGGAGGAGCAGGACTGCTGTCTTAGCCGAGCCCCGCTGCCAGGCCAGTCGGGGGATGATGTCATCATGCTGCCAGAGGAGGGCCGGGGGTAGGCTCCGCTGTTGAGCAGGTTCGGAGGGGTGCGGCCACGGGTGATGCTCTGTGGCGGGGGTTGGTCTATCCTCCGCTGTGGGCCGGCGCTGTTCTGCCTGGGGACAGTGGGCTGGTGCTGAGTCTCCGTGAGGGACTGCTGCCGGCGGTTAAACTCCCCCGAGCGCCTGGTGTACTCGTCCCCGCTGCTCCCCCCTCCTCCTCCTCCACCACCGTGGTTCAAAAAGGTGTGCTTCCCCAGTACAGGTGGCGCATCCTCGTTGTTGCTATGGGAGCTGACAGAGCTGTGGCACTCTGAGCCTGAGTCATTCAGTCCACGAGGGGAGACGGGCAGGCAGGCCGCCATCTGGTAGACTGGATTCTGGAAAGAGAGGGGGGCTAGGAGTTGGCTGGGTCGCCCTGGGGTACTTTCTGTCCCCGGGGTGGTGGAGGTCTGGCCTGGCCTCATCAGGGTGGGACCTCCCAGGATGTTGCCTTGTGGGACTCTGGCTGACCAGCCGCCACCAGCGCCCGGGCCTTCACCCATGGCATCTGAGGTGCTGGGAACTGGGCCTCCTTCCAGACTGCGTGGGTCCTGGAGGTCCACCATGGACAGGCTCTTGCTGCCGTTGGCCATGCCCAGGTCTTGCTCGTTGGTCTCGGAGTAGCTTGAGCTACGTGCCGGGGAAGGCTGGATCCCTGAGCTCCGTGTCACAAAGAATATGTCCTTGTTTTCTGGGGTGGGCGAGGGTAACCTGGTGAAATCGACCAATCTGGAAGAAGAATAAAAAACCTGATTCAATCCGGTAAATTCATCCCTCATATCCATCAATATAAAAAAAGCAATCCATGCATCAAAGTAGGTCTTCAGCTTCAATGTCAGTTATTGTGTGTAGGCCGGACACTGTAAATTATTGTCACTGACTGATTCGTCTTTTTACACAAAAGGCACAATCGTAGTGTTTTTTGTTTGTGTGTTTTGATATGCTGGAGACAGTGACATGGTTGGAGGTAATTTCATTTGCCTCGTGTTCAGCAAGATGCTGTTTCTGGCAGCAATAGCTGGCAAAGGCTATGTGGAATTGGAGTTTGGCGGATGAGGTAGAGAGCAGCTCTGTGTGAATGATGTTTCATTGATTTTTGCAGTATGCTGTGTTTAAAGGGAAAAAAAAAAACGTTCAATCCCCCCCCAAATGTGTGATCCTGAAGAAAAAGATCTCTGTTAATCTCCCTTCACTGTTCTCTCCCCTTCCATCTGCTCTGTTTCTCCATCTCGCACCGTCTCCTTCTCATATACGGCCTCTTCTGATGTTGTTTAATGGCGGTCGGCCAACAACTTTTAGGTGCATTACAACCGGCCTCAGATTTTCAGTATTACTCTGCAACATTTCTTTATGCTGCTGTTTAGCCAATGAGAAAGAGCGAGGTCGTTCAAATGCTTTTCAGTCCTACAGCTTGCTGATGAGGAACACACACACACACACACACACACACACACACAGGTCAATATGAGAGCAAACAGTCGCTGTGAGAGATAAAGCAGGTCGGCTCTGACATCAGGTCATATCGGGACATTAGCTAATTAGTTTCATTGATCCTGGGCCCCTGATGAGCATAATGATGTCAGCTGTCTGACTCTCTTCCTGTTTCTGCTGTTGTCTCATCATCCTGTCACATGCATACTGGAGATTCTCTCTCCAACTATTACTCATCTCTCTCACGCTCTCTCTCTCCTCCTTTTGGTCCCTGTGCCTTAATGTTTCATCTCGTACACCTACGTATCACCTGGCCACTGTTGTGCCAGAGGGTTGGAGGACGGGAGATAAGATGCTGTGCATGAGTGTGTATTCATCCAAAAGAAAGTCAGCATGGCTGATGTAAACAAGCTGAGGCTCTGCTCTGACTGACTGTGTCATGGCTTCTACTATCAAACAGTCACACTCAGCACAAATGGCTGGTGATGCAGGACAACACACAGGCAGACTGTGAGGAACAATATGTGCCTTGTTACGGTGTTAGCTTTACAGTTCTGGCAAAAAAAAAAAAAAAAAAAAGGCTGCTGATGGAAGCAGCAAAGGCAAAAGCTGGAGATGGAAAGTGACAAAAGTCCCTATCAAACAGGCACTGAGATTTACTTGCAACCGATGTTTTACAAACTAGTTATTATTTTTTCAGAGGACAAACAGGGACTAATATTTAAAATGTTGTTAAACTGTTTTGATCAAAGCCTTTGAAATGCACCATATTTCACATGAGCGCATTCAAATATCTTAAATTTCCATATTTGGGGTTTCAAATAGAACATTTATTGTTTTTGTGGATACACTGGCTAATGTCTCCATTTTTTTCCTCACCCTGAAAGGTCGTTGTCTATGACCATCTTCTCCAGACCAGAGGAGATGCTGCAGGCTGCCTTAGCGGAAGGCGAGCCCATATGCTCCGAGGACTGTCCAGGTGTCATCTGGACACTGGACGGGTTCGACAGAGCCGTGTTCACCTCCCTCAGGATCCTGGGCAGAGGACCCAGCTTGGAGGATGCAGTCTGTGGACAGAGACACAGTTTGGTTTGAGCAAAATTAAATATTACTCAAATCCTTTTCAACCTTTGACCCATATCCTTCATTCAATCTACAACATACCTTGTAATAATCTACTGCATATATTACAAATAGAAATTAATACGTGACAATTTTAGTATAATGTCAAAATCTATGCAGCGTTGATACGATGTCGCTGTCAGTGAATCAGTGAAATGATAACACAGCTAATGCCATCCAGTACCTGGTCCATCTGAGACACCACCTCGGAGAGAAGGGAGTGCAGTGTGGACAGTTCCCTGCCGAGGTCTATGTAGCCCTCAAAACCAGCCGTGTTGGAGATCGTCTCCGGATTTGAGATCTCCAGCAAGAACCGCTGCATGTTGGTCCACTCATGCTCCAGGAACTGGTTCATGAAGGACATGTACTCCTCCTTGTTACCAAATCTGATGGCACGGGAAGTGGAAACAGAACCACAGATTAAGACCGAAAAATACATTTGGAAAATCCCACAATTCTCGTGAGCGCACGCGTCTTTGGATTCAGACACACAAGCTCACTTGGTGAAGTTGGCCAGGTTTTGGGTGACTTTGGCGATGAGCGTGAGCGTCCGTGCCGTACGGTCATCGGGATACTCCTGCATCAGGTTGAAAAGGGACGGCGACATGATGGCGGGACAGAGGAACCGCAGGAACAGAGATGCGCTGATCAAGCGCTCGCTGATGTCCGGGCGTCCCCGGCTGCTGCACTCCTGCCGCCATGACGCAAAGACCTCTTTCAGCTCCCGGGGAAAGACACTGTGGCCAAGTAAAGTAAAGACAGGACATGTTTTCATATAGATGTATAGATGTATAGATGTATAGATGTATAGATGTATAGATAGATAGATAGATAGATAGATAGATAGATAGATAGATAGATAGATAGAACAACACAGCTGGCACTACAACTGCAATGCAGGGAGGTAATGATAAAAAAAAAATCAAAGGTGCATTTTATTATTCACCAGTAGGAGTTGATGATTTTGCAGAAGGCCAGCTCACAGCACATCTTCAGGTTACTCTGGTGCTCTGGTAGGTCACCTGACGAACACTTGGATGGATCCACCTCACAGTTCTCATCTGACTCATACAGGGCCTTGATGAACTCCCCTGCAGAACGCAAACAAACGAAGAAACGATGACTCAGTTTCCTCGCGTGTCTGTGAATATGACCTCATAACCAAAGGGAACAGAGCTTCACACTGTCACAGAGACTGCGAGTCTCGATGACAATTTGTTTTTCCACCTTCTAGTTTGACCTCAGATAACAGACAAAGAGTCTGAAGGATCCTGAAGAGAAAAGAAAAGAAAACTGTAATTCTTGTTGACTTTTACAGCTTATATCTTGGGGAGCAACCTGTGAATGGAGCCAGTTTTTAGTTTATTGTCCCGCTCTAATCGATATCATTGAATGGGGGAAGGGCAGCGTCTCTTGTCTCTGGTGGGTTGAAGATAAGCTTGGTCGTCCTTGTGCTGCCCCACTCGCACCTTTCAATGATTTCACTAGTTTGGCCCAACTCAAACAACGGAAATGCCACCAAAGAACAGTAATGCATAATTCACCAGCCCTCAAAATTTCCCTGCAGAGACACAGGCAGTGTTTCTACACACACACACACACACACACACACACACACACACACACACACACACACACACACACACACACACACACACACAGACTCATACAGGGCCTTGATGAACTCGCCTGCAGAACGCAAACAAACGAAGAAACGATGACTCAGTTTCCTCGCGTGTCTGTGAATATGACCTCATAACCAAAGGGAACAGAGCTTCACACTGTCACAGAGACTGCGAGTCTCGATGACAATTTGTTTTTCCACCTTCTAGTTTGACCTCAGATAACAGACAAAGAGTCTGAAGGATCCTGAAGAGAAAAGAAAAGAAAACTGTAATTCTTGTTGACTTTTACAGCTTATATCTTGGGGAGCAACCTGTGAATGGAGCCAGTTTTTAGTTTATTGTCCCGCTCTAATCAATATCATTGAATGGGGGAAGGGCAGCGTCTCTTGTCTCTGGTGGGTTGAAGATAAGCTTGGCCGTCCTTGTGCTGCCCCACTCGCACCTTTCAATGATTTCACTAGTTTAGCCCAACTCAAACAACGGAAATGCCACCAAAGAACAGTAATGCATAATTCACCAGCCCTCAAAATTACCCTGCAGAGACACAGGCAGTGTTTCTACACACACACACACACACACACACACACACACACACACACACACACACACACACACACACACACACACACACACGAAGAGAGAACAACAAAACCAGAGCATTAATATTAGCAGCGTACAGGTGGTGAAGGTGCCAGGAAGGATGTGTGCTGGGCAGAGATTAAACTACCACTGTGTACATTTCTGAGTCAGGCAGGGGGAGCAGCTCACAGTGAATACAGAGTGCTCGTTGTTACAGATTACAGATTGTTGCAAACAGACACACACACTCGATCTAACCTTGGACTAACTCTTTACAAACAGGAGTTAAGTTTAAGCAACAGGTCAGATGTTTCTATAAATCCGAGCATTACTTAAATGTAAATAATTCATTTCTCCTGCTTGTGTTTGTGAAATGACTCCACTGAACTACGACACAGTAGTTTCGATTGTGATGCAGATCCGTCGGTACATATGGTGCATATGAACAGTGTTGCACAGGACACATCTCAAACAAGGAAGCTGCTTTAAAACGTTTCCTGTAAATGAAGGAAGTCCAGTGCACTACACTGAATTTACTGACGGTGAAGGTGACTCAACATTTCCCAGCGTAAGCAAATCAATAAACTCAGAGTTAGTAAGAACAGCGTGAAAAGATGTAAAGGGAGCGAAGGTGGATAAACAAATAAATAAAGCCTGTCTTCTTTTCTTCTAATACAGACTGCAGGAGATGTCAGAGTAATGGACGCACACACACACAGAGACACACACCAGGCCATGGAAACAAGGTAAGTACCAAAATGCACAAATATGATAATGTATGGAGAGAAACCAGATTTTGACCTAAATGGGTTTCAGGCAACAGCTCAGCTTTCACTCACCCAGAGCGTCCTGCAGGTACTTCTGTCCCACCAGTTTGAGGTACTCCTCTATGGCCTTTGTGGCTAGTGTGTTCTCCCTGAAGATGAGGTGCTCGTTCTCACCGCAGCGGTCCACCTCGGACATCATCAGGTCAGTGAGGAAGTCCTGCGGAGAAGATGAAAACAAGAGCGAGGTCAGATTCAGGTGCATCAATCTCCCCTGTGGGGACCCGGGGTAGAATAGGTCCCTAGCACCCCCCCCTTGCTGATCGTAAGAGGCGACAAATGGGGCAGAATGTGATGTAATGCAGTGTAATGTGTAATTACAGTGTAAACTGGTGTAGTGTGATATGTTGTAATGTCATGTACATGGCGGTAATTCTCCTATATGTTGTTTGCAAGCCACCAATAAATAAATAAATAAATAAATAAACTAGTCATCCCATGTTTTTGTCCACAACATGGGACCGATGTGGTGATGTAAAATGCATGAATCATTTGCATGACCATACATTTAAAATATAGTTTTTGGGAGAAAGATGGTTGAAATTTGCAAAGAGTTCGAGCTGCAAAGACTTAAATGTGAACATATAGAAAAAAAAAATTCATTAGAATTCAAAACAGAAAACAAATTAGCTCTATTTATTCGACCCTTTGAATTTGACATCTTCCAGGGAGATGGAGAAAAACAACATTGTGTTTAAGACCAGACGAACAAAACATGGTGACAGGACTCATATTTTTTTACATAATAGCAGCAAACATCTTCTTCACTTTCATTCACAGGCTCAACGGGTGATTTTGACGTCTGTACAATGGTGGAAGAAAACATAAAAAAATGCTCACTTATACGGAAGAAAAATAATAAAACGATAAATACCATAATGGCGACTAACAACACGTGGAAGCTCCACAACACATTTCTATTAAATTTAATCACTTTAAAACATAAACATAAAATTTTTTTACATGAAAGACATTATTTTTTGATAAAATGCTCTTATTCATTTTAGTTGGCGAAAAAAAAATGGTTTGAAACAGATATATGTATATGCTGTTAATCGGTGAAAGAAAAATGACAGGTGGGGACGGCACTGATGCTTCCAAATTTCTCGAGTCTGAGCAGGGAGAGATGGAAACGCAGCCACCTGGGGATGAATCATCCAGCCATTAGATCCCTTCAACAAATTTGTGGGTGCGCTCACATACAAGTCTCCTGGCAGGGGAACCAGGGAAGCAGCGAGGGAGAGGAGATAAAATGACAGATGTATGGAGGGAATAGACGACGGAAGGGTGAAAGAGACAGAGTGGAGATCTTTAAAACAGAGGGCAAAGGAGAGAGGCAGCCGCTCAGACAGTTCCTGTAGCTGCTGCAAAAGCCTGTTATCCAGCCAATCAAAGGTAGACCACAGGGAGCCAATCACCCGCTGGTGTGCACCGAAAGAACCCTCTCTGCTAGTGCGTCTGTACATACGTTTCGCTCATAGCGACGGCTAATGAGATGGATAATATGAGTTCTGACATGAATTTGCAGGTTCGCATCCTTTAATGTTACATTATTGAATCAAATGGGGTTTAAATGTGGCTTTTCTTAATTAAACGTTTACCGTTTAATTAAACAAACGTATGCACGCAATGTGACTGTTTACTCGGACCCTGCCGTCACTGGTGCCGACCGGTTTTGGGAATCACATCATTAGTTAAATGTGGATCAACTGTGTGAAGTCAAGCGGTGTCAGTTGACTGTAGTATAAATATGTTTAGGTATAAATATGACTGCAGCATAAATACACCTGTATCTGGGCGTCAAACTGGATGAGTATGAGTATTGTGGCAAAAGCTCCATCGTAAAGCCTGTGACTCAACTCAAAAAAACCCTAAAAACTTCACATGTAATTCCCATTAGGATGAATGGGGATGGTAACATTGTGCCACATGGATCCATACTTCTCTGCAATTCACTCTTATTGGGTATTGACATTGCTGCAGGAGACTGGGATTCGAATCCTGGTAGCATGATGCCGCTATATACACATCATATATAGATTTTCTATCTGTTTAGATAACTCTCTCAGTTTTGTGATTCCCCTCTTCTTCTTCTTCTTCTTCAAAAAAAAAACGTATGACCCCAGGTTTAACAATGGGAGTCGCTAAACGCTAATGTCAACATGTTGACATACTTACGATACCATCACTAACAAGCTGATGTTCAGCAGATCTGTTTATTCTGGCTGGTGTCTCATTTTATCGTTAGTGATAATATTATCTCTTGATACTGTAACAACAGGGAAAACAATGGAACAATGAAGACTGGGACTTCATTGCGACTGGACTTGCTGTATATCAAAATGAAAACGTGATCACTGTGAAACCTGTAGCATGCTTTAGTTAAGAGTCAGGCAGTAATGCTAAATCTGTGTGGCACGTTTATCCTCCCATCATCCTTCAGCCTTTCCATCAACACCCTCCATCCTGCAGCCCCCCCCTCCCTCTCTCCTGCAACAGTGCTTATAAGGAGAAGTGGAGCACTGTCCGTATCACTGCCACATCTCATCACCCAAATCATGCCTCACAAAAGTAAAGTAGAAACAGTAGAATGGGGTGGAGGAGGAGGGTAGAAGGTGCAGCATCAGATCTTGTAAATAGTCAGGTCCAGTTCAAAAAGATCAAGTTTGTTGTACATGAGGGGATTTGCCAGTAAAAACTCATTCACTGTACACTACGCAATGTCCTTACATCATGTGTGTGTGTGTGTGTGTTTGTGTGGCACTCACGTCTATGTTTGTCATTGTGTAGCCACACAGCTATTGGCAGTATCTGAACAAACTGGTAGTTTGTTGTTGATTTTTTTCTACAAATCCAATAGGGATTTCAATGTCTGGTTAAAGCGGTAGAAATTATCATAGACTGTTTATGTTTACACATAAGCGTAAATACAAGACAGACAACGCCAGACAAATACACACAGTCAAACAGAGGAAACATGCAGAGCAAGGCTGCAAACATGATGTTTGGGAGCTGATGACACTTGCTGCAACAACGCCTCCAGTCAAACCATTGCTACATAACGATCATGTGCACTAACGGCTAAATCAGGAGTCCCAGTTTTTTTTGTTTTGTTTTGATCTGTGCCATTTCCATTCAGCCTCTGGTATTCTCCATCAACCCCGTGTGACCCTCACAGGAAGAGCTGCAGGCCAATACGATGTAACATCAGCCACCAGTCTCTGGGGAGGGGATCTCAGGGAAACAGGGCGAGAGCGATGGAAAGGCGAGGAGAGGAAAAGGATGGAGTAGCTGTAGCGAGCGCAGTTTTCTCCCCCTGATTATTTCTTCGGTCCTTGCCCGAGGACGGAAAACCTCAGCCACTGATCAGTAGGATGGTTAGAATTAAGTAGGTTTCTCACTGTCGTTTTACATTTCTCTCATACGTCTCTCTGGAGCTAACATAAGCACCGGTCTGACAGCCAATCAGAACCAGCCTCTCTCTTTGTGATGCACGGCCAGGCCAACACCAGGTAACAGATTGATGTCCTTTCCTCCTGCTCACTCTCCTTGGCCTTCCCACCCTCCGGGCATAGGAAGATGTGGTCAGGCAGGGGAGCAGGCGGCAGCAACAGAGTAATATGTTGAACATGTGGAGGTCTACCAGCAGTATATGTGTGTGGGTGTGTGTGATAACTATAATGGCTTGTTTTCAGTCAAGCTCAGTGAGAAGAGACACACAAAAGAGCCCATCATTGGTAGAAAAGATTTTTAAAAAACTGAAAATATTCCTTTAAAGAGCGCCAATGAAAACGAATCAGACTGACGCGTGGCTCGTGCTGGGGGCGCGGCCGAGGGCGACGACTGTTTTTCTGTGACAACAGAAGCTTATGGAAGTGCCGACAGCTCGTTTTTAAGACACCGTTTCTGTAAATAGGCTTTGTTTGTCTCTGTGAACCGATCCTCTTGAATCTGTACAGCAACTAACAGCTTTAGAATCACAACAGACATGGACATGGTCTCGATGTACAATATACAACCTTTAAAAAGTCACCAGTATGGTCGCACCATATCGGTGCATGGAGGGGGAAAAAAAATAGAAAAAAGAAAACAATAATAACATAACAACAGTGTTAGAGGTTACTGACAAATCTAAATATAACACTGACAACATCCTGTATGGACAAGCGACGTGCATGTTCTGAACGCAGACCCGACAAATCATTCATTAAAAGCCAGACCTACCAGAGCACTCGATGCCACGTTAGTAAATCATCTGTCACACCGCATTATATACGTCTGACAACCCGTGTCTGTGTGCAACAGCTGCGGTGATGAGCGCCACTGCCCACTGATGACACTGCTGAATGCATTAATAAGATGCCTGCGCTGAATGTGGATAGACTGATGCTGCGGTCCAACCACAATTTACCCCAGATGATGCAGACCCTTTTTTTCCTTTTTTTAAATTATTACAGCCATTTAAGCAGAGCTGTTAGTTGAAATGAGCAGCGGTAACATAAAAACACATTTGGCATAATAACCCAAACGCTGCTGTCCTCTGGTCAGTTATCATAAGGCTGAATCCTCAGCAGCAAAATTAGATCCTAATCTTGCCGAGGGCCAAAGCGTCGAGAAGACCAGATCAATAAAGCAGATTCATGCCTGGCCAGGATATTTGAGGATGAAAGAACGGTGAACTCCTGCAGGCAAACACAGCGGAGGGCTTGTTATTGTTAGTGTGGAGTTTTTAACAGTGCTGTCTGCATGCACAGACATAACTGCGTGTCCCACAGGGGACGAGACAGTTGAGTTTCAGCTCACTGAATGTCTTTAAAATCAAATAGCATGGGTGAAAGTAAAAAGCTGATATGTATATTAGAGTTGTGTGGACGCCTATGGCATGCCCATGTATGACCTCTGACCACATATAACTTAATAGAGCTGCAAAACCATAACACTACATTAATGATCACCTGACAACATCTTGTAATAACATGCAGTTGCGTATAGATTAAAGTCAGCATCCATGCAGCGATGTGATGCAGGGTGCGCCCGGCTCACCGAATCGTCCAGACAACAACACAACATCAGTTAATGACATCTTTCCAGAGAGCTCCGGCCAAGATGCAATGAAGCATGAAAAGAGAGATGAGCAAACACAAAGACGGAAAGTGGGGAGAGAACAAAAGAGACGGAGTGGGTGTGCAACAGAGCATAATGTTCAGGGTGTAATTATTCAGTGATGGGAGATAAAATGACACAAGAAACAGGAGTCAGGAAGCATTGCATACTAATGGCCACTATAACCCCTGCAATCTGCAGCTCTTAACAATTGCCAGCTGCTATTAGAAGCTGTTTCCCACCTGTGCACAGCTGATTAAACATGATGTGCATCAGCAGAACTTTATGGCTAAATCGAGTCACTCCTGCATCTCCATAAAGACCCTCTCCATCCACTCAGCCCTCGGGGGTGGGAGAGGGGCTGCACTGTGCTCCTTTTCTTTCTTATAATACATAATACATCCGTCTATCTGTCACGGTCACAAGTGATTTCACACACACAGAACACACAAACACACATATGCACACATGCACACACATAAATAAATAAAAGTAATAAAAAAAAACAAGTCTGTCAACACGGGATGAAAATAACATCCTCGGACTAACAATGCACAACTGGCGAAGATGTGTGGACATAAAAACATCTTTGCTGCACAGAGGTATATCAGAATTTGACCTCAGGAACATTCGTTTCAGTGGTTTGCTGGTTGGACAGCATGCTGTGCTCGACATTCATGCTTTATCCATCAAGGCTGCAGGAAAAAAAAACATACTCAAGTGTGCACGCGCGCTAAATATGTCAGAAGACTTCACAGTGCAGCGAATGATCTTTTCAGGGAGAGAATCTGCAGTAACAGTTAACAGCACTCGACAAGAGCTCCCATTCATTCTTACTGTTTACATCAGTCCACAGGCCGCTGCTTGTCTATTCTACTGAAGGCAACTGCAGCTTTTCTCTCTGTTTACTGTTTCCTCATAAAACTCTTATATGAAAAGGAAATTTTCATTTTAATATGTTTTTCTCTCGAGCCCTTGAACAACATTCGAGGCTCCCTCTCTCATGATTATGAATCTCAAGACGACGTCTGTGGAGCTCGTAATAACAAAACAAGACGCATATTCGCTGCAAGCAGAAATCCTGCTTGAGAGAAGACGAGTAATAAGTAAACGTTTAGTGGTTTGTTTCGAAGGTGAAGATTAATTGAAATTAACTAACGATGTGGCCGCCTCTGCAGGGATACGCTAGTTGCCCTGTGCCCCCCATCAGTGTGCCACAATCAGTGTTGAACCAGTAGGGTGGCGGCATCCAGTCTTAAGCGAGAATCACTCATTGTTCCTCTGAGCTTTGATGAAGTCAGTGAAAGTCTCAAAGTGCTGCTGATGAGAGAATGTCAGGAAAAATCAGCCGAGGCACAAGTTGCCACTGGAAAGACAAAGAGGCCGATGATGCGATATTACCATAAAAGCCCATAAAAGTGTTATTTCAGTCATTGCAACAAACAACCTTCATTTAAAAGAAATGCTCTGAAATGGAATCCATCATTAATAATAGGCTGCAACTTATAATTATATCCGTCACTGATGGAACACAATGACTCGATTTGTCATCTGGTCTATTAATATACTTTCCCCCAGAACACGATTTAACATCCTTGAATACCTTGAGCACATGCAGTCCTCACCTGAATCTCAGTGGCTGAGGTTTAGTCATTTTTAGTCACTCAGTCATTCGCCTGATCGCTTAATCAAATCAAATAATCTCTAAATGATTCACTCTCTCTTTTCATCAGCATCTGGACAGCATCTGTTGTCCTGCATTGAAAAGACAAGCGCTGTGGCATCGAGCTGATGTAAGATGCAGCTGTTTCGGGTGCGAGTTACATTATTCGAGTCCAAACAGCCTGAAGTCATGGGAGACTTAGCCCAGACTGTGGACTAATCTCCCCCCCTGCCTGTGGTGCTACAGACAATGGTGGATATATTGTGCTTCTCTCCAGATTCGGTATGCCAGGAGGCACTGCAGGGGATACATGGAAAGGATTAGATTGAGTTAAAAATGTAATACAGGCTGGTGCAGCAGGAGGAAATCACCTCTCCGTCTGGTCTTTGTCTGCTCTGTGTTCTGGCTGCGGGGGTCAATAGTTCATAAGATGAGCAAGAAGCAGTGGAACAGGTCGCCAGTGTGTGCTTTAACAATGTCTCGTCAGTACCACGCGGAAAGATAATGGCCTGCGTTGCTGTTTTGGGCGTCCGTCATCTCTCCGCGGACATAGTTACTACGGGGAAAGAAGGAAATCAAATCATTACTGGTACTAACCTTGGCTTTGCCAGTGCTCTGTAGAATATGGACCAGTGCACACGCCATCTCCTCCTTGCTCTTGACGCTGATCCCGGGCTCGAGCACCGAGCACAGCAGCATGTAGTTATTGGTGGTGTACTCTGCAAACTCCTTGTACATCTCCATGGGAAGGATGCTCATACTCTGATACCGCGCCTTGATCCTGATCATAGGCCCCGACGTCTTGCCCTTAGGAGGGTTGGGCGTGCTGATTGGATACCACTTCTCCACAAACTGTCGCCCCGTGACGGCGGCGACGGGGATGCTGACCAGTCCGATGTAATTGTTTTTATCTTTCTTCTTCTTCTTGTCCGTGTCCTTGTAGAGATGAGCCGTGATGCTCTTGATGGCCGGGAGGTTGTTAAACTCAAAATGCTCTCCCCAAAACACATTGTCAGTCTTCAGCTTGCAGGTGGTGCGAGCGTACAGTGAGTCATCCAGACAAAGCTCGCAGAAGTATTTCTTTTTCGCCGGCAGGTCTTTGGCCTCGATGATCCACAGCCTGAGCAGGTTCTCCACCCGGCGACTGTTGTCCTGGAGACAGGAAAGACGACAGGTTGTTGTTCAGTGAGGTCCTTGAACGCTGATTGAGATTTGAATGAAAACATCACTTCCTATGAATCAAAGCAACCAACCTGAAGCTGATCAATAATATGAATCAAATAAACAGAGAAAAAGACATCAACTAAATCCTGCATTGGTTTTGTTTTTTTTAATAATTCACATGACAGGAACGGTTGAGCCGTATTGAAACTGCTAATAACTACACCCATCTTTTCTTTTTCTGTTTTCCCTGAGAAATTTCACTCAGACATTATTTCGCCCATTCTTATGTCACCAATTTATTTTTCGCCAAGAGCGGGACACATTATTGGTCCATTATTAAGACTGCCTTGAAGACTACTTCTGAAATTGAAGAGAGGAGCTTATGATGGGATTATCAGAGAGGCTCTTTGGTTCTTTAAAATACCTTTAGCTAGGATAATGAAATTTAAAACATATCTGAGCAAAAACCCAATTCTAGGAAATTATATATTTTTACTGCTGTCCTCAGATTCCACCATGGCAACGTAGACCCATTAAACGTTCTGGAATCGCTGCGTCTGATAGATACGACAGTTTCAGCTCTGAGAAGACGCAAGTGCCATCACTGTTTTACTGACCCCACCAACTAAAAGCAGTGGCACTTTTAAAAGAACATTTCGGGGCCCTTTTCTTCTGCCACTAAAAGAAACATTCATTTCATCCCCCTACTGTCCTTTTTTCCTCCCCTCTTCCCCTCACTCTGAATTCCAACTTTCTCCGCCCATTTATCCTAAATGTCAAGTCCCTCGAATCCAAGTCTGATTATATCTCGTCATTGCGCCATATCTCGAGGCGGGGTCACTCTCGCTCCAGTTGCAGGGCCATCCTCCACAAACCCAGAGATCGACCCCTCCTTCCGGACACTGACAGTGATAAGCAATCGCATCCCTCCCTTATGTATCTCGCCAAGAGATGCCAGACACCTTGACTTGTATCATTCATGTGCTATGAGAGTCAGTTTATCCTAATCAGATACATCTACTATAACATTAGGACTAACTCCTACTGGCAAATCAGCAGACTCAATACTGTTTCCTGCCCTTTGCTACATGATCCCATAAGGCTTTGCACCACTGTTAGTTTCTACTGACCAAATGTGTTCAGCGATCAGATACCATAAGCACTGGTGTCAACTAGAAATTTCCCTAATGTGTATGTGTTGACACAACAGTGTTCGCCCCACTGATATTGACAATGCCTATTACAACCATCAGAAATCAAATTTGGCTGTGTGTATATCTAACACACTGCATTAATGTGTTTTATATCCAACCTGATATAAAATACATTACGGATGTAAAAAAAAAATACTGATATAAAAATCGAGGTGATGACACCTCGTCATAATTATCCACATCTCCACACAGACCCACATTGTTTCATTGCCATTGAATAGGCTGTAAATAAATCCTTAAAGAGAAAACTGTTTTTTTAAGAGAAAAAATGAAATGTCATTCATTACAATACTTTTCTGATTTACCTTGCTCTTGGGCCTAGATGACAGTAAATATCCAGTTAAATCTACTTAATAAAACGCCCTCAGCTGTCCCCAAAGAGTTGGAGGAACCATTTTGAAAACACGGTGCTGTTTCACCTAATCTCTCATGTCATAACATAATTAAAGCTGCATGGCAAAAACAGGGAGCGACACAAATAACACATCCTTCGCTAGAAGTGTTGAGGAGAGAGACAGGACTCTCACGCTATCAGGGATCTTTTAGCCCAAATCTTCAAATCAGTAAGTCATTTGCTAACAGACAGACAGATGACGGATTGATGATGTTGTGAGATTAGGACTATTTTCTTGGCTAGAAGTGTTTGCCACTCTCCGTCTGACACAGCTGTGTTTGTCAAGATTACAGATGGCAGCAATGCATAAAAGAGGAAAACACTCCGGGAGTCTCGGTGTTCCTCCCTGCAACTTCTGTATCCTCTGCCACTGAGATGTACAGTACAACGCACAGCTGGATGTAAACATGCGACTGTCTTGTTGAATGACTTACGACACGATGTCAACACCGTCTAACTCAATCTTTGTGTGTGTTGCAAGGCGTGGTTTTGTGAATTGGGACATTTGTGTACGAGGTTAATAGCGATGATGACATCACACAAGTCTCATCGCTCCTATTTGCAGTCTCACCTTGTTGGGCTGCACCGCTCTCCTCAGGTTCTCCATCCATTTGTCTCTCTCGGCTGATGAGCGGCAGGAAAAGCATTTGCTTCCCGTGGAGGTGGTGACCTACCGCCGCAACACATCGAGAGAAAGAGTGCAAACGCATTATTAAAAAAATTAAACAAAAAAAAAAAATACTAATGCATGACAAAAATGAGAGGAGGTGGAATGGGGATGGTTTTATTGAATGCCATCAATTAGAGTTCTGTGATGGCAAAGGAGCTTAACAAAAATACACACACACACACACACAAAAGTGCTGGATCTGGGGAGATGGTGACCTGGGAGTGTAGGGGAATGACAGAATAGTGTGAATAGACAGCGGCTGACTGAATGACTAAAAATGCAAGATTCTAAACCGGTCGATGATTATTCTCTGACTGAGTCATTTGACTCATGCTGATGTTTAAATATTGATTAGAGCCGCTCGAAGCTTGGTGATTAGATGCTTCTTTCTATAATGTGTGTCGCAGCTTTGGTGTTTTGACTTTTATGTGTCGAAACTGTGTGCATATGTGCATATGTGTGTGTTTGTTCGTGTGTGTCCCCTCACCTCAAAGCAGTAGTCCTGCCCGAGGATGCTGCTGTGAACGGGCTTGATAATGACCTCGTCCTCCATGCTTAGGTCCAGGGCTTCCACAGCGCTACTCGGGCTGAGCAATGACTCATGGGAGCGAGACTCCTTCAGCCTCGGCATCAGATGAGATCTAAGAGCGGAGGAGGAGGAGAAGAGGGGAGAAAAAACTGAGTCACCCCGCAGAGTCTGAGTGCAGGAAGTGAGAGAGAGCGAGCATATGCGCCGCACGTATTATCGAGCGTTCGTGGTGAGTGCGAATGAGGAGAGTGTGAGGGTGACGGCAAGAGGATGCACCGCTTGACTCAAAGTCAGGGAGATCTCAGCAGGACAAGCTCGAGCACACTGCATTTCAACACGTGTTCATTCTGGGATAAAATGATTCTGAAACATCGATAAAAACACCCACTATCTCCTGACTGGACCGTGGTTCAAACATGAACAGCTTTACCAAACCTTGGATTCAGAGCATCGGTACAGCACGCATGGGCTTCTGAGCTCACTCGCTGTAGACCTCTATGACTTCTCATTTACAACCCAAAACATCAATGGATGAATGAAAACGTATGAAAGTATCACTGATTATCATGAATGGTCTGACGCAGACGTTTTCCCGCGATGTTACAGTGCATCACGGTAATAAACCTCTTTTATTTCATTTAATAAAGAAGAAAGTGTTGGAGTGCACTCAGATAGGCAGCCCAGCGGCTCTATCCCGGCCCATTCTTTAGCCAATGAATATAAGGAGACAAAGCAAAGAGCTTTCCGCTGTTTGCTATGATGTCGCACAGCTTTCAGTGTTTTTAGAGTCAAGTTAGAGACCAGGAAAGAGTAAATACGTCTCCATGGTGTGTGTATATATGCCAGCGATCCACTTTACTCGGCTTAATATCAGACCGACGTTTAGCTTTGCAAACACTCAGCAATAACCCCTTTTTTTTCCGAACTGTTAAAAGCCACGTAATTCGCAAACCCACCATCAGCCTCACCCCGTGTTCCACTCAGTCTCACAGTGATAAGAGGATGAAAGGCTAAATAGGCGAGTGGGGGATGTAGGCAGATGCGGAAACATTAGCCCCTGACACTCAGATGCAGGGTGGTGGGATGCAGGAGATACAGGGTCAATTCCTGGTGTAATGAGAGCGAGCCTTCTCCCAACGGTGCCCTCTGTGGACAGCTTACACAATAATCTCATGCATGTGTGTGAACCTGTGGTTGCGTGTGTCTCTTTCCAGGAATAATGCGGCAGCCCTAATGACCGATGAGCAACATTACCAAGCCCTTAGCACAGTCCAACTGCTTTGTTGTCAAAGCCACTGTCCAGTGCAAAGGTTGTCATGATAATAATCCAACCTCCTCCCTCTGTCCCTTATATCCCTTACTCTCTCTTTCTCTCTCTCTCTCACACACACATAAAAACAATGCATCGTCTGGGAGACGAAAACACAACAGCATGTGCAAACCCCACGAGGCCGGCCCTGCATATGAGAATGCAGTTTTAGGAGCCCGGCGCCTTTTCCACAGCTGCAGAGGAAGCGCGTTTGCACCTAGCTCTGCTTTGTGATTGGCTGACTGGGTACTGGGCAGAACAGTGCGAGAGTCAAACGAGCAAAGAGGAGGGAATCAGGATTTTGTAGGTTCATGTAGTGTTGGAGACGAGATGGGATGGGAACAAATATGCGCAGTCTTTGAACCTGTGTAACCACGTTTGTGCGTCTGTAATGGTGGACGACACGACACGCAGTCTGGTTAAAAACAAGACCCTCGGGAGTCATAGTCTCCATGATGTGAGCAGAAACTGCCACTGACACATCTTCCTGAAGAAATCTACTTTATTCTTACATCATTTTCTTTTCTCCTCTTTGCATATCATGTCAAATCTTATGATAAAAAACATTAGTGTCAGTGGAAACACTGTGAGTATGAACTGATGAATAATGAATCTGTACGCCAGTGTATTAGATTGTACCGTAACGTGTAATTTACAGTCTATTGTGGGACACTTTGGAACAATGACACGTCTGGTATGTGTAATCTGTGTAATTCTGTTTCACCCAGTCTGACGTGCTGTTTGTGTCAGCGTCTGATACAAAGCAGGGGTCCGCTATCCTCTCCTCGTTTCCTCATTTCCTCGCCTCCTCAACTTCCTTCTTTAAACCCCCTTTTTCCATCATTACAATCTCTGAAAACAACTCACTAATCTGAAGGCCTCCTTATTCTGTAATGGTTAAAAATAATTTAAAACAGGATGAACGTTACGAGCACAAAGGCTGTTAAATAAAGTGGATATGGTTCCAGTGCCGTCGGTGTTGCTAAGTTACCTTTGATATTTTAGATGTTCTTCACTTGAACACATAGTTGGCTGCTGGCGCTGATGCACATTCACTATTTAGGAATTTCAACCACTGCATCAGGTCAAATCCTCTCAGCAAACTTTGACAACTACAGATGCAGTGTGGCCTGCTCAGGTTCAATAGAAACTGAGTTAGGACTAGAAAGCAGAGCAGAGTAATGGATTCTGAGTGCGTCTGGACTGGACCCAGTGTGCTTTGTCTGTACTTCCTGTAAAGAGTTCATCTGATAGCCTGTCCGGGATCTGATACAGTCGGAGATTTTGGGCCCATGTAGGCGTCAGAGCACTTAGGCGTCTAACACACTCGCCCGTCGGCTTGCTGGCTGCACCACGACGGACTATATTTGGACCGATGGTTCAAAATATTGTCGTGTCAACAACATCTACATCTGCGTCCCTCTGGGTTGCTTTGGAAATGTGCGCTGTTTCGCAACAATCACACGTTCAAAAACAACGGCACTGTGGCACAGTGCATGTGAAATGGTGTTGATCCTCACATAGTACCCTCTTTGTGTTGTGCTTCCACTACAGAACAGTAATAACCAACAGGCAAAATGACCATAATGGCCAAAGTTAAGCTTTTAACATAACCTGCAAAAACAAACACTGCTCTCAGGGGGAGGTGGCCAGTTAATGCCATGAGAAATGAGTTAAGTGACCGGATGTTAAGTCTCCATGTGAATGGGTTTTACTGTGAATGCTAGCAGTGTTTACACAGCATCTTGCTTTGCTGTTGGACCAGTTTCCACAACAATCAATATGCTCTTCACTTGCAGACTGCAGCAGCAATTAGCTATTAATAATGAGCTCTACCGAACAAACACATGAGACCTGTGTGCCAACAAGGAACACAACAACAACAACAAGGAGAGGAAGGCAAAGACACACAAGATGACAGATTAACGCACTTGCTGTTTTTGATGAAATGGAGCTCTTGTTCCCTCTGAGTTTATACAGATTTATTGAAATTCACTTCACACAAACGCTTCGGCTACATGAATAATGTGTAATATTGCATTAAAGGCAAAAACCTAAATAATACATGAAAAATACTAAATGCAGATGGTTCCCTACAGGGGCATAACGGTCCACTGAATGGTCTGAATATGAAAGTAATGTAAATCATTAGCCCCATTTTGTGCCGAAGTTTCTTAACACTGCATCTTAGTAAGGGTTATGCATCACTTTTTCAATAAAATAAATAATACGAAAATGTAAAATAATGTAAAGCAACATGAGTAAGTGATGCAATTTGAACAAGGTCACCAAACCTGCCTGGATATGAGAGAGAGTGAGGCTGTACCTAAATCAAAACAATTTACAAATCATATGTTTTGTACCTATGATGTAATCGTTTTCCATCTACAGCAACAGATGCTCGAACAGAGGATTCATCTGATCAGCTGTTAAATATAGGCCAAGTCATTTTTTAGTAAATGCTTAACTCTGTGGCGGCCCAACACCCTATGTTACTGCATTTAATATGTAAATGGTATCTATGTTGCAAGCTCAAGTCATTCGATGAACATAGATGAATATACGTAGATGATGATGATGATGATGACGACTTCCAGGGAATTCTTTTTTCTCGTATTAAATGTATTCTTGTGTGTCCAAGAAAACATCAAATTTAGGTGACCGACAAAGATGCATACAACTTCATAACAGTAATTACTACAGTTGACAGATAATATGCAGAAATGCCTGTGATCATTTGTTAAGACCAAAGGTTACACAATGGATACACAAGTGATTTGTATTAGTGCACTTAAGGTGAGATTGAAGAGTTTTCATCAGAAAAACAGACGTGACACTGTGCTAAAACCAAAAGGCATTGGCCAGCATCACCGACTGCTCTGCTTGCACCTGGGTCCCTACTCTAACAACAAAGTAGACAATATCACAGTTAACAGCTGAACTCTAATTGTTCAACTGATTATGGAGCACATGCGTTGCAGAGACAGGCAGCCGGAAAAATATGCTGTTTTTACAGTGTCCATTATTTCCACTGCTCTGGTGCTGACTCAGTGGAAATATGACCACGGGCCCCATGAAAAGAAACAGCTAAACGCCTGTCACTGGCCAATCGCTCATTTGATCCAAGCAGATGTGCTTAGTCCTCCTCACCACTTGGTGTTAATAATGATCAGCACGGGAAGAGGACGTTTTCGAATCTTACCACAGTCAGATTTACAGTACGTGTGTGTGTGTGTGTGTGTGTGTGTGTGTGCGCGTGTGTGTGTGTGTGTGTATAATATTTTAGCGTATAGACCTGCCAGCTGTCAAGTGTCATGTGCACAGAAGTCTAGAAGCAGCTGGGTGATGGGCATGAGGAGAATATAGACACCAAACAAACATCTGGCTCACAGCAAGAGCTTAAAGGAAGAGTAGTCAGGAGGAGGTGAGGGAAAAGAGACGAGCAGGATTGTGTCAGATGCTGCTGGTGCAGAACGGTTGATGTGTGAGCAGAACCACTGACATGTGGCGACAGGCCTCAGAGCCCAAGATCCAATCAGGGTGGCTACAAGACCCATCCAAGAGAAGAGCAGGGCGAAGCTCATTCACTGTCAAGTGCAGACACAGTGATCACTGGAGACAAACAAGAGTTTGAAGTTGATGCGGTTAGTGTGACGGCCCCTCTTCCATTAATTGTTACAAGAAGGTTTCCAAACATCATGGTGGCGCCAACACGCTCGATCAATAGCCCATGCATGTGCAAATCCATCTCAGTGAGTCCTGATTGGCTGAGCTATATGGCCATTAAAACAATAACAGGGAAGTGAAAGGACAGAAAAAAATATTCACTGTCATATTGTCGCTAGACTGTATCCAGCACATTAGTGCTGTGCAGCACCTGTGCTGGTTGACAGCATCGGCTCTTTAGGCTCTTTCACTGCTGGCTGTCTAATGCACACAAGACAAAAGAGGGAGAGCGGGAGGGGGGAGAGAGAGAGAGAGAGAGAAAGAGAGAGAGAGCCCTAGGCATCACTGCACTGAGAAAGAGGGTATAAAAAAAACTAAAGCTGTATTGTGACCACGTTTGTGAAGAAAAGTAAGTAGCAGCCAGATGCTTTAGATGGCAACACACATCAGCTTAAAAGTACCGAAGGCATAGCTGCGCACAAAGATCGCCTTTCATTTACAGTCAGGAAGGAAGCTTTTAAAGACAAGCATGAGACACATGCAAACACGAGCACACGCCTTCCCACCAAATACGCACATACAGACACACGGGGAAGGAGGAAGTCGGCGTTCGCATTTCGTGTCTCCCAAATAATCAGCTGCTTCCAGGCCCATTTTCAGAAGTCTGCAGGGAAGCCTGACTCAGAGCACTGGCAGACTGTCTTCATTGTGAGAGACGCTGGCTGGTAACTGAGATCAGGTGGCTGGAGAACGAATGTTGGAAGAGCTAATGCAGACACAGCCAGGCTGTCTGGTAACACACACACACACACACACACACAAGCGCATACCCAGCTTGATTACAGTAAGAGCACGGCCTCCCTGCCAGGCTGGGAGGTAATTCAGTGTAACATCTGCTAGGACACTCACTGTAGGGCACCAACACTCAGCAATGGAAAAGCCGCTCTGACGCAGGCCAGCCAGCGGAGGGTTGGCTCTTATGTCACTTGCTGAGTGATGGAGATCACAACAGCTGGCTGATGATCACACTCACAGCTACAAAACGCTGTATGTCATTTACATGCATTGATCTGTGAGGACCTTTTTATTTATTTATTTATTTATTTACTTTTCCACATCCGCTGCAATTTCATGATAGTCTTATCTTGCGTCGAGCTCTGCAGGATGTCACACTTTGATACATCTTATTTACTCATCTCGTTTTCCCAGGGATAAAGCTAAGAGAGCCGGTACAAATAATGTAGCATCTGCAGAGTACAATGGACTTTGTTAGTCCAATAATTGCATCTGTGTGTGTGTGTGTGTGTGTGTGTGTGTGTGTGTGTGTGTAGTCCAAATAGAGGGATTATACTGAGGTCAAAGGTTACTCTAATGAGTGAGTCCCTAAATAGCAGCAGGGTCAGAGGGCAAAGGGCAAATGTCAAACTAATGACTGATAGTTTACTGGAAACCTACTGATGCAGTGTGATCATTGACTTAAACAGTGCACTGAATGTGATGTGTGAGAAAACTAACATCATGGTCGAATATGGCTATCCTAGAATACAATACATAGTTTTTCAGTAACACAGCCTGGTGGACGGCTGTCTCATGACTCCATGACTCTGACATAACGTGATTACTCACTCTCATGTGGTACTATATAAGCAGAAAAGAGAACCACTCACATACACGTAAAGGAGGTGTTGGAAATGAGAGTGTGTCTGCTTTAACAAAATGTAAAATCACATGTGAAAGCTGGATAATGTATTGCACAGCACTGTCATATGCAGGATTTATTAAGCATGACACATGGTTCTAAACCATTGAATTATATCCTGTGCTTTCTCATTTTCTTGACTATTCGAGCAAGAGAAATGAAAAGAGCGCAACTGTTCCCTTTTCTCCCGATCCCACCCAAATTAAAATCAAATTACTAAGGGTTTTTCCCACATAGACTAAAACAATGAACTATAGGATTATAGTACATGGTGCAGAAACATGTTTAACATAAACTGTTAATAATGAGCAAGAGTTAGCAATGGTGAAGTCATGAGTTAAAAATTGATCAGTTCTTCAGCAGGCAAGTTGAGTATGAACCACAATCAATATATTGTATTTTATGCCTCCCATATTGATTCATGTTCAACGCAGGACATCATGCGTCATTCAGACTGGTGTCACAAAACGTGCAATGGTAAAATGAATTCAGCGCTGGAATGTATACTTATAATTGTGGATTTCGACATTTGAAGTGCGTTATTTCCCACAGTACTACAATGCATTTCTGCATTCATCCAAGCAGTGAGGAACTGAAAACATCCCAGCTGCCTGATTTGTATGCGTTTGTGATCATTATACGCACTTTCATAAAACAGCCAACTCAGTCTTCTTCAAAACTGCTGTTAAATAACCTTGATAGGTCGGGACAGATTCATTATTTTCAATAAGGAACAGTGCTCACAACAAAATACAAACCTTTTGCTTTGTGATTCATGGTTCCTATGACGACCACATTCACTGAACACACTTAATATTAATTTTGCCCCAAATTACCGAGGCAGAGAGAAGAATAGGAGACAAAGATATTCAAGATATCACCAGGGATATTGAAATCACGGCCTAATCGAGCCCACTTAACTGACTTATCTTCTGGCTTCAGGCTACCCAGCAGTCCTTGCTGTTGAACCATGAAACCTGAAGGGTTATGAGGTGTCGGAGTTAGAGAGGCTGCAAACTGTTCTCACGCAATCAAGTCAAACACATCTTTACGCTGAGTCAGGCGTTATCCCGTTTCATTATTCCTCGATAGCCAATATTGATCATTTGTCATTTAGTTACATCAACTGTGGAAATGCAAGTGTGCACTGACCACAGACCTCTGAAATAACAATAAACTAGAGTATTATGGGCAAGACAGGACTTTGCATATGAGTCGGAATGACTCTGACCATGTGGCTGACAATACACCAAGGTCATGGAAATGGTGCTTGTGCTTGTACAGAGTCTACGTCTCGTGTACTGTGTGTGTGGAATGCATGGAATAAAAAGACATTCATTTTGTTTCCTTGCGTGCAGTAAAGTAAAGAAAGTATCAGTTTGTTGCAAGCCGAAAAGCTTTTTTTCTCTTGTTTAACCACGAGGCGCTTGATAACAACATGTGTGTAAGAGCGGAGGAGATGAGGAAGTGTGTTTCTTCCCTTCTTTGACCTGAATATTCAAACATCCCTTTAACATTAGACAGAAAGAGAGGGAGAGAGAGAGAAAAGGCAAACGCTCAAGTTCACAAGGAAAAACAAAAGGAAGAGAGTTTCTTCCCACAAAAAAACAAAAAAAACCTATGATCGCGGCATATGTTACTTCACCCTTGCTGCATTTGTTTTTATTAATATGACATTTAGACAGGTGTGGTAGCTTTACTACACAGCTGGTTCTAAAGTGCAGATCATGTCGTCAATACAGAGCTGTGAAGCCCAGATTTGCCTCTGGGCAATGAATAGTTTTCATGTTCGAGTCTAAACGCATCCTGGCGCTGTGCTATTCATCTGTACTGCTCTTTTCCTTCCTTTAAACAACTCTTCCTCTCGTTGTGAACCTCATACGAGAGAGGACTGAGCCTTGTGTGGCAGAGAACAACTAGATGAAACCACAATGCACTGTCCTGTGTGAACCGTGGGCGGATGCAGGTTTTGTTGAACCACAGCGTGCAGCTGTGCCGAAAACCATCCACGGATAACAAGCGCGCCCATGAATAAAATATTAAAACAAAAAGACACCTACGATCTACTGAATATGTGAAACATGGTCCAGCAGAACCTCGCCGAGCTGGATCTCCGGAGCACACGGCTTCGCTTTCCGTCGCATTCCTCACTACTGGCTGCTCCCAGTGTTTTCCCGACTATTTTTGAGTCGCTGGGAACGTGCCTGGAGCCTCTGCCCTCAGAGCTACACCACACCACTCCCAAAGGATGTCTTACACACCCCTCTCCACATCCCATTTAAAAAGACAGCGCTGTAATTCAGGACAAGCGTCCCTGTTCAGTGCAGTCACATTATGTTATGATGAAGTCATCCATAAACCACAATGTAACATGGATCTATGATGGTAATATGCAACATTTTAAAGTACTATCATGAAAACCTGTACTTTATCCTGAATAGTATATGCAATAGCATATAGCTATAGCTACCTTGTTGTCCTCTAGCTTTCCAGCATTGACCTAGTTCAGTTCTGGTATTTGCATCAGAACAATTTAAAATCTTTATTCATATAAAAACATGTAAAAAAAAATAAGTTCAGTTGAGTTGTTCCTGTTCTACTCTGAGAAGCGAAGGCAAAACTATATTATTATTCTGGCTGAAGTCTGTCCCTAGAATATCCTCTCCCCCTCTGTCATTATCAGATCTGTCTCCCCTCCTTTTTCTCACACTGATGTGGGCCCCGAGTTGGCAGCCAGGAAGTCAGCGAACCTCCCCCTTCCCCCTCCCCCTCCTCCCAACCCGTTTCCCTCGAGCAAGAAACAATAGCTCAGCCTTCAGCACCGGGCTCTGTGGGAAAAATCCTCGGTCCTTGGCCGGGGATAGGGACTCCAAGAAAAAAAAAAGAAAGAGAGGGAGAAGAGGGGAAAACGAGGACAGCCAGGTTTAGGGAGGAGATTCCCCGCCAGATGTATCGTACAGTTGTTTTCACATAGCCGGCGACCCAGTGAGGGACCACTGACGTAACAGCAGAGTTACGCTGTCAAGCGACGCTCCAATTAAAACTGCTGTTTGGCCTCCACAAAAAAAAGGCCAAAGACCCAGAAATGCCAGTCATGTGTGAAATACTCGGAAACTGATCCAGTTTGGAATGACACAGTTTCATCACTTCTTTTTAAACCGTTTTTTTTAGCTCAGCCTTTCAGCAGTCTACAGACACATTACAAAATGTAAAAAATGAGTGCAGTGTACAGTAGTAATGTCTGTGCGCCAAATTATCAGTGACAGGACAATGTAAATATCATTCTGGTGGCGAAACTGGAGGGGGTTTAATGTACTTGTGTAGCCTCGATGCAGTTGATTAGAGTTGCTCCCTCTTATCACAAGTAAACAGACCTGCGCGCCTTGCTGTTTCAGAGAATGGCTGGCTAAAGGTTAACTACAAAGCCACGGCAAAGCTGGAAGACTAAACACTCAAGGGGATTTCCTCATTCCTCTGGCCTAGGTCATGATAATATCGTACTTCATGGGGTTGTTTGGAGTGGGACCGTTCCCAAATATAATGGGGAAGGAGGCATGGCTGTTCTATTTGTAGATGTTTGTTTGTGATCACCATAGTTGAGGAGGAATGCAAACTATCTTCAATCTTCATTATTCGTAGGGAAATGCATTTTGGACAATGGGGCCCTCTGTGCTCAGAGAGTCATGTGGCCCCATTTAAGGCTTCCTTTACATGGTCACGTGTGTGCGTGCATTAATGTGCCCAGAGAAGCTTCACTTTGCGCGCACATGGACGTGCGCGCGGAAAACGAATCTGTATTTCACGCGATTTTGTGAGGGAAACAGAAAAGAAAAAATGTCAAATTGTGCCAAGGAGTGCGTGGGTGGGTATGTGTGAGGTCAGGAGCCGAGCGAGCGCCAACAGACAGAAACAAGACAGGGTCGTGGGAGAGGGTGGGGGGGCGGCCCTCACCTATGAGAAGGCCGTCCCTTGCCAATGACCTCTTTTAGTGGAGCAACACCTGCTTTCACAGAGGTGAAGAAAAGAAGGAAGGGAGAGCGGCAGAGCCAAATAATCCAAGGATACAGTACATTCCATGCAGGTCTGCACAAGACTACAGCGCGCAGATGTGGGTGGTGGATGGAGAGACGGTGAGGCAGGTTGGTTGGACAAGTAGATGTTGACAAAAGGCAGGGGAGGCGAGGGGGAAGACGGAATGGGGAGAGTGGCAAAATGAACTCCCGTCAAACACTGCGATGAGTCACCAGGAGGGAATAACACTGCAATACAGAGGATTACAGATGTTTATGATGCTGCACTGAATCTGGCCTGTAAGCGATTGCGTTTCATTGGACGCTTCTGCTATGTGATTTATAGAATATTTCAGGTTGTATGAGGGGCAATGTGATTTAAAACAATAATAATCAAAAAAAGTGTAAAAGCATCATGATGATATTATTTTAAATGGAGATTAGCAGAGAAGCCATTCAATTCTACGAAATGCATGGAAAAGTTCAAATAAATAATTTCATTTGTTTAAGGACAAATGGAGCGCATGTAAATGTTGTATTCCAGCTGCAGATTATTGCAGAATATTCCCATAATCCTAAACAAACAACGGTCAATAGTCCATAGCTGCTATAGAGCCGAGCAAAGACAAGAACCAGATCCAAAGGCAGGTGTCTGCCCCTTCAGAAGCAGGTATACAGGAAGCGAAGAGAAGAGACAGGAAACAGTTGGTAATAGAGGGATCATAGTGCCCTACCTCTATCCCTTTACTCATATAGTAATTTTATTTTGCAAAGCACCAAGATAAAGAGATGGGCCAGTGACATCAGCTCACTGGTGTGTTTGTTCAAAAGCAACACACAAAGACAGACAAAAAAAAACAAAAAACAGTACGACAGCATAAAGGACGGAGACTTACAGGGCCGATACATGAGAGCTCTCCTCTCCTGCCGTTCCTATTGACTCTGTGCTCCAGCCTTCAGGGCGCGAGAGAGGCGAATGAGTGATTCAATTATTGACAACGCACAACTCTGCCCCATCATGAACACATGCTTCCTCTCTCATCCTCTCCGAAAGCCGAGTACAGGAGATCGGCAATAATGTTGCTTAATGCTTCCAACGCAGCCTTCTTCAACCCTCTCCCATTCGAAACAGGAAGACAGACTGCAGTCGACAGTCTAACCTCCAATTTGCTGACGCGCAACGCAAATTTCAAAGTTTTACAGTCACTGAAAAACAAACAATGTATGTATATATATATATATATGTGTGTGTGTGTGTGTGTGTGTGTGTGTGTGTGTGTGTGTGTGTGTGTATATATATATATATATATATATATAAAATCCAGATCGCCTATAAATGACTGAATCCTGTATGGTCCTGTGGTATTGGTGGATTTAAAGTTGATGGCAGTTCCAATCCCGCCTTCTAAAATAAATTAAAATAAACAGGAAACGGGGCAGTTTAAAGCAAAATATAGGCATCAGCCAACAAAAAGAGACGACTTCCTGCTTACCATATTACTGTATTATAATTATTATATTAAAAAAAACAGCAACACGAATGTTACGAATTAAATATTCGATGAGAATATGATGACTGCGATATGAGTTTTTTCGGTTGTTCACAGTTGTGAGGTCATCATTAAATATTTCTCGTTATGTGTGACTGCGGCTGTTTCACCCTCCCCCTCTCTAAACCACCAGTGGTCCAGACCTTTTGACCCCCCCCCCCACTCAAGTTGCCCCTGGGTGTGGCGCTGCAGGGCCCCTCCCCCCCCACCCTCCCCGTACATGTGTCTGATCAAATCCTCTGCTCCACTTCATCAGCTCTCAGCAAATCAATAGACATCACCGAGATTATCTTTGACAGAGTAATTACACAAAGACAGAGCACTCAGAAAATGATGTGAGGGGACGCGAAGGATGGAGGCAAGACACTGTGCAAGGCATTCGCTCTTGCCTTCCACTGCCACCTAAATAATATTGAGAAGATAATTACGATATGTATTTAACATCACAATCCATCATCCCAAAACGGAATTTCTACATTGCTTAATTCAAGAGCAGGAATTAGGAGCAACAACCTGAATTTTACATAAGAGATGGAGTCATCCAGAATAACTAGTACACAAAACACTGGAGTGTGAACAACTGAGGAATGTTGTCTTGCTTTTGTTGTGTCTCCGTTTTCATCTTATCTCCATCCCACTTTCACTCAAACCGCCTCGGCGTCTTTCTCCAACCGAATGTTTTACGGGGCAGTTTAAAGCAAAATATAGGCATCAGCCAACAAAAAGAGACGACTTCCTGCTTACCATATTACTGTATTATAATTATTATATTAAAAAAACAGCAACACGAATGTTACGAATTAAATATTCGATGAGAATATGATGACTGCGATATGCGTTTTTTCGGTTGGTCACAGTTGTGAGGTCATCATTAAATATTTCTCGTTATGTGTGACTGCGGCTGTTTCACCCTCCCCCTCTCTAAACCACCAGTGGTCCAGACCTTTTGCCCCCCCCCCCCACTCAAGTTGCCCCTGGGTGTGGCGCTGCAGGGCCCCTCCCCCCCCAACCTCCCCGTACATGTGTCTGATCAAATCCTCTGCTCCACTTCATCAGCTCTCAGCAAATCAATGGACATCACCGAGATTATCTTTGACAGAGTAATTACACAAAGACAGAGCACTCAGAAAATGATGTGAGGGGACGCGAAGGATGGAGGCAAGACACTGTGCAAGGCATTCGCTCTTGCCTTCCACTGCCACCGAAATAATATTGAGAAGATAATTACGATATGTATTTAACATCACAATCCATCATCCCAAAACGGAATTTCTACATTGCTTAATTCAAGAGCAGGAATTAGGAGCAACAACCTGAATTTTACATAAGAGATGGAGTCATCCAGAATAACTAGTACACAAAACACTGGAGTGTGAACAACTGAGGAATGTTGTCTTGCTTTTGTTGTGTCTCCGTTTTCATCTTATCTCCATCCTACATTCACTCAAACCGCCTCGGCGTCTTTCTCCAACCGAATGTTTTCGAATAAGAAAATGGTTAACACCTCTATTTCCCACTCTCTCCTCCACTGTCTAGGTTGCTAACAAGCGTCGGGTCGTTGCACGATAATCAAACACACATAGCAAAGACATATACATATCAACAAACAGCATGTGCACAAACAGTATATGGCTGTGCAGGAGAAACATTCGCCCATGCACGCAAGCAGATACAATACTGCTGAGGGGGAAAATAAGGAACCACACTGTTAGTGCACACAAACACAGGCCGACACAAATGCTCGCAGCATAATATGCAGATGTCAAGCAAGGTTTTGTTCTGGAGGGTAGAACAGACGGCTACAATCAAGAGGACCACCAGCTGAGCTCCCGCATGTCAACACATCAGCAGATTGTAATAGAGAAGAAGGCAGAACACACCATCAAACTATCATTTATGTATTTACAAAACCAAAACCAAAAATCGCTTTCTGCTATGAAGCCACCTCAGAGGAAAACAAATATTTAGTTGAACAGTGTTCAGCAGGAGAAACTGTTTAACTAAGCCCTTTAACCATGATGTAGAAGGAACAGGTTACCGACAGCGTTTAAATATTAATAATAAGATTAGATGAAATATTAATGACTCGGCTAACTGGAATAACTTAATTAGAGCTCATGTGTAGTGTGGTGACTTATTTCATGTAAGTAGCATGTAGCAACATGATTTACACATCCAGCTGTATGATGCACTTACTGGATCATCACCAGGAAATACTTTTATATCAGCCGCACGTGGAATGTGCTGATTCTAAAGCACGGACTGACGTGGTACCATTTGTTGGACTGTATAGCGTGACGAATGTAACAGATTACAAAAATAGTTACTCCCTGATCCCTGTGACTTCGCCTCTCTTCTCTCGTGCAGATTCTAACATGCATCTAAAAGGAGCTGTTGCTCTCCGAGACTCAGACCCTCTCTGTGTCCTTCAGCCACTCGCCTATCTTTAAACTGCTAATTGCCTCCAACGACATTAGACTTGGAGAGAGGATGCCGGCCAAAATCAGCTGCTGACCTCACAGCATGGCCCAGTCATCTGATTTGTGTTAGCTGGCTGCCCTCTGTCACACAGGCCATTTGGGACACGGTCAACACTCATCATCAGAGCCCATCCTCTTCGTTATCGTTTCATGTGTGACGCGCACATTGAATCACGCAATAAATGGACTGCCCTGACTGAAAGCCATTCGGTTCAAAGTTCAAAGCGATTAAAGAAAGAATGACTGAGCGTCCGGATCGGCGTGCCTGTGCTCAGCTGCACAACCTAACCCTCGCATTGTCACTGACGGAGGGGCGAACATGCAGCTGGAGCACAAACAGCACACACACACACACACACACACACACAGAGACATACAGCCCGTCTCAGTGAAGCATCCTCTGCAAGCAGCGTCCACATCTCCATTCCAGGCTGTGCGTTCGCTTTGAAAACAACCTTTCACTGCATGAACCCGAGCAGAGGCAACACACAAAGGATGGCGACTGACATGAGGGTGGGGGGAGCAGGATAACACTCACCAGCCATTGTCAGAAATCCACAGAACAATCAAAGCCAAAGCCGGAGTCACAGGAACCGCGGCTCAGCCAGAACAAGAGGGGAGGAAAATGAGAAATAATAATAATAGTAATAATAAGAGAGGGAGGGAGAGAGAGAGAGAGAGAGAGAGGCAGGGATGGATGAGGGCAGAGGCAGAGCTCCGGTCCCCCCCCCTCGCTGCTGCTGCTGCTGCTGCTGCTGCTGCAGACTGCTACTTGCCTCTTCTCCTCCTCACTTGTGGTGCCCTTCCTCCTTCTCTCCCTGACTCCTTCTCTCTCGCCTTGAAGGCGAGGGGTGGAGAGTATGCGCTATAATGCTCTCTCTCTCTCCCTCTCCCTCTCTCTCCCTCTCTCTCTCCTGCCCTACTTCCTGTGTTGTCTCTGACTCAGGACTCTCTCTTGTTTTTCCCTCTCATGTTCGTTTAAAAACACTCCGGATAAATTAATCTCAGGGTTACCACCCCCCTCCTCCCAAAAAAAAACCCCAAACCTGAATCTGATTTTAGTAACGACAAAGAAGACTTGTCCTCTGCCCCCCCCTTACAAACTCCAACCAAAGCCCTCCCTCTCTCAGTCGGTCAGCGATAGACTGCACCTCCCACCTCTGTTTCCCTGCGCAGGGAGGAGCCTGTATATGGTTTGCATGGGATCACAAGTGCCAGTGTGTTGCAGCCTGGCTTGGCCCTGCCCCCCAACCCCCCCCCAACCCCCTGCCGTGTGGCTCCAGTGTGAGTATGTGATCTCTTTGTCCTGTCAACTCTGATGTGAGGTGTTCAGCTTCTCCTGTCACCGCTGCTTGGGCTGAGGTGGGTCTGGCCCGAAGCGTGGAGCATGTGAGGCCGGAGCACCGCTTTGGCAAAGCCGGCGGGAGGGTGGGGGGGGGGCAAAGGGCTGCTAGTGGTAAGATGTGGGTGTGTGGGTGGGAGAGCTTTGCCATGCTCAATTTGAGCCAGGATTGGTGGACTGGCAGAGGAGATAGGGTCGAGTTGGAGGTTATTTGTGCCAGAGCTGGCGTGAGGGGATAAAGGGCCTGGCAGGACACAGCGATAAGCCAGAGCAGCTGTGGAGAGCCGGTTCAGAGCAGCCACGGCTTCTGCACTTCCTGCACGTCTGCAATGATGTCATCAAAAATGACATCACCCTTAGTCCTCATTCTACAGGGCATACACACACACACACACACACGTGTAAATCAAATGACCACACAGCAGGGTGTGGAGGACCTTTTTAAACAAAAGCTCAGGTCACAGGCACAGTAAAAGCAGCCACTGGACACCTGTTTCCTCCGAGCTATGAGTCAAGCCCCTCCATAAATTACCAAAAAAAAAATACACACACACACACACACACACACACACACACATATATGTATATATAAATATACAGGGGGTCCTCGAGTTACGACGGAGAGCCGTTCCTGAGAATGTGTCGTAACCGAATTTCGACGTAAGTCGGACCATACATTCATAGGTAAGGTAGTTACAAAGTTGTGCCACTAGATGTCGCTATAACACCACCCTACAATAAGAGTTTACTGTGGTGAATTGCCTTTTGTCCCTCTTGACCCTCTTGACACACCGTAGGGGTTGAGATCACGAGTGTAATGAGCATTTCCTTTAGATTTCTGCTATTAACCGTGTAGACACTGTGTTGTGAATAAACCTACGGTATTGCCACGATCCCGAACACATCTGTGTCCTTGTGCATCTCCCCCCCCCCCTCCCGCTGAGAGACAGAGAGAGTGCTCACCAACTAGTTCCCGTGTGAAGTCTGTACATATTTACGGGGCAAAATGCTTAAGCTGTAACAAGGAAGTTCACGGGAGAAGTGTCGTAACCACGAAAACAACGTAACTCGCGACCGTCATAACTCGAGGACCCCCTGTATATATAAAATCAACTGAACCAAACAGGTGCTTTCCCAGAAGTAAACAGTAGTATGGTGGAGGACCATGGTCCAGAGCAGTATAAGCTAAAGCTAGAACACAGTGCATCTTTAAACGTGCTGACTGCAAAGCACATTTACAGATAACTGAAATAATACTCAGCGAAAGGCGAAGTGAGACATTTTCATCGCCGACGTGTTGTTTTTATAATGAAAAGTCCATTTGATGAACGCACAGAAAATACACAGTAAATAATGACATCGATTAGGATGATTACAGGAGAACCTGTCTGCAGAGACCGAACGGCAATAAAACAACTTCCCTGTAAAAGCTCTCGCACTGTCGACAACACTTTTGATTTAATCTCTGCTCTTTGAATGTTATTGATTAACTCTTGGTCCTGATAGTGAGAATGTTCTCAGGTGCGATCCAGTGCAACTGTTCTGCAATCAATGGGGTTGCTGTGTTTTTGAACTTTGGCCTTCTCTGATTAGTTTCCTGCAGATTTAAATATGCATTTGAGGCCAGTGAATGAATGTGTGAAGCAGCAGAGAGGGAGGGAATGTGACTTCACAGCTGTGCAACTTTTGATCTGCTGCTGCTAATATATTTACAAAAAGAAAAAAAAAACAAGTTGTATTAGAGATTAGATTTCAGCATGACATTATGTATCACAATGCATCCTGTTATTAAGGTTATTAATAACAGGATGCATATGAATGCAAAACAAAAACACTGCAGAACCAAAGTATGTGGAGGAATCCTTTACACTGGACTACTTATTATTCTGAGCCAAACCCTGATTACACATATTACTGTTAATGGAAGCATATGATGCGAGGCTGCTTTTGAAGATCAACATCTTTTTTTTTCTGTCTTAATTCAGCCAAATGAATGTTTCATCAGGCATGCCTCTGCAGGCCTAGCTTCCTCTGAGCAACGCCTCCGGGCCCCTGTCCATTCATATATTCTACAGTTTCTCTCGACCGTCCCAGCAGTTTAAAATCTCACAAGCGACTCTTTTCTGGTTCACTTAATCCTATTAAATAAGCCCAAAGCTACCACTCCTCTCACTTCCCACACACATCAGCCAGCCACTAATCACCATCCCTCGTATCAATCCTATTAGCTGCACCTGTAACACGCTGCTTCCAGCTCCAACAGCTGATGCCAACGTTTAATCACCACTTTCCCCATCACCACTAGCATCAATACACCATGATACATTCTAATAATATAAACTACATTTTATGTCAACAGAGCTTTGTATCTATAAAACGGTGATTTACACATCGCAATATACACACATAAAATTTTGGAAAAGAAAACATGGCAACGCCCTGATAAACAATCCACTGTCAAGATTCGGCAATATGTATAATTAGAAAAGCTAAAGCTGTTTATAATTTCAGTCAACAATGCAGTTAATTGTTGGGTGTTCTCCTTTATATCCGAGCTGCTGCCCTGATGTGTACCCGTATGTAAATGTGGAAAAATCACTCTTTATAGCGATAATAATAAAAGCAATGGGTCTAGTTTAAAAAAGTTTACAAAATAGAATGATATAATTTCTAGTAGTAGAAATGCTTTTTAAATACAATGGAATACTGGCTTGTATGAGGGCATACAGTCTGACCAGTCTTTATCATTGCAGGTCTGGTTACACAAACTTTAATGCACTGTCATTCAAGGCATTTAGACGATGTCACGGTCCTGGTAATTCAAGTCAGATGGTGACTTGGATCTGATGATGCAAAGTCAGAAGCACTGGTGGAAGGCAGAGCCAGCTTGCCTGAATTATGCAACTGAGCCATGCCGCTTCACTGCTGCCTCAAATGTCTAAAAACAGAAGCAAGGATGCTGCGAATCAAGCTGTAGAAATCTGAAGAGACTTGAAATTTGATGAGAAGATAAAGCTGCTGGTTATAAATTTCCTGAACATACTGTAAAGACAGATGGTAACTGGAAAAGTAAAAAAAAACCTTCCCTCCTCTAAGTAAGTTAGGATGTTGTTACCACCAAATCATGTCGTGTGCGACTCTTGTCAATCACATTACCTCTATCGCAGTATTTTTTATTCCAATCCCATATTCCTTCAATTCCAACATAAACATTCATCAAGAAAACTTCATAGTTTCTAATATTTATAATATGGGCGTATGATGAATAAATGAAAAGACCAGAGTAGATTAAAGCGAGGGATGGATGAATAAATGAGTGTTTGCATGTGTACTAAGCAGTTCTTTAAAGGGATGTGCAGGGTGCTGCTTTGATGGGGCCCTCTGTATTCCTGTCACGCTCAAGGCCCTATCCATTACAGCTCATTACCCAGGGAGAGAATGAAAGAGAGGAGACCCTTGGTCATGGATGCCCGGTCCCACAAAAGGCCCAGCAGGGTTAAACATCAACCAAGACACCAAACCCCACAAACTGGGCAGGTGTCAGCAACATGAGGATGGCCCCAGGGATGATCCTGCTACTAACAATACAGATAGTGAAGTGATCTGAGGGGCAATATACAGACAACCTCCAATGAATATACTGAAACTAAAGCCCAGCAGTAGTCTAATTTGGTACAGTCTTACACGCTCTGCCAATTTATTATAAGGATGAGCAAAAAGTACATGAAAGTAAAAGAGGCAGATGGTTCCCCAACACTGCTGAGCCAAGAAGTGGAACTAAGGCTATGTCACAATACACATTAGCAGGATTTTAAAAAGATAAGATGATTTTGAGGGCACCATTTATGCAACATTTAAGTTCTTTGAACGGCTCCTCTGTTGTAGTGTCCATTTTTTCCTTTTTTTTTTTGCAATATATAGTACAACTTATTGGATCGCGTCCTCCAAGGATGTGGCCCTTGAATTGGGAGACTGCTTTAACGCGTCAGGATAAAACGGAGGTGACATACACGTTGAAGACACTAAAAGAGGAAGCTTTTGGTGACATGGGACGATGCAAAGTCTCGAGCAACCTGCAGAGATTGCTCCCTGACCGTGATTTCTGTGACCATAACTGATTTTTCGTTTTCTCTTGTCCAGCCTCTTGGACAAAGAGTTCATGTGTGACAGTTCTGCATCGGTGAATGTGCGGGGCCTCACCTTTCAGAACCTGTCTGACTCTGGCTGAAACAGTAAAACAAACACACCCTTGTCCCTGGGTGTGGGATCTTCAAAACTGAATAGCCATCTCCGTCCTTCAGGCTAATGAAGAGCACTCTGTTTTTGAAAGCGTGGAAACATCGGCCTTTTTCAGAACTGCCTGAGCACCTCGACAACTCCATGTCGCTCTTGAATTAATAAACTCCTCATTATAAGATAGAGATAGAAAGAGGTATTATTGCCATGAGGTAATTATCACCAAATTAGAGCTGTTACGTATTGAGATGTTTGTGATGGGTTCATTGAGACCGTACTTGTCTGCATGGGATGCGGCCTGATCGCACAAAGCAGTATGTGAAACCTGCCCCATACAACACATTGCCCTGAGAGCTCTGTTCTGTCTGCAACAAATAATGCTGATACACTGCAAATGAGACGGAGTGAGGAAAGATGCCAAAGAGCGGAGGAGAAGGATGCACTCTCCCTCTGCCTAATTATACTGCTGCAACCGGCATAATGAAAGCACCGCTGTTGTTTGTCTTCAGTCTGGCAAACAACAAAAAAAAGATCTGTCACTGCTTATTTGGTTGTCGTCTGTGACGAGTGCATTGCCTTTCTTGACAGTGTCCAGATTGACGCTTCTACTGTGTGTGTGTGTGTGTGTGTATGTGTGCGCGTGTGTGTACACTATGTTAGCAGCCATCACTAATAAACATTGAATCAGCATCTGAGAAGATAAAGCAGTCAGTATGCAAAAAGGACTAGATAGATAACAGTTATTTTGCTTTAAGAAATATGGAAGAAAAAAGTGTTTGTGCTATTTTTTTGGGGGGGGGGGGTTGAGGAGGGGGGGTCGATGGTAGAAATGGAAAAAAAAAAAGGGAAATAATGACAAATGTGAGGAAAAACACGAGGCGATGTGTGGAGACCGTCGGTGCTGTAGGGGCGCGACTGCGAGCACTCGACCGGGTGTTAATGTTGTGTAATTCCGCCAGCGAGCTGCAGCTCCAAACAACGGCCCCCAACATCACTCAGAGAGGCAGATAAGACGGGACCGGAGTGAGAAATGACGGCCAGGCACACACCAGAGACACAAACCAAATGAAAACAGGAGCAAGTGGAGAAAGTCAACGAGAAGAGGGACCGAGCGGGGTTAATGCACTGTGGGATGCTGGGAAGGCGAAAAGTGAATGCCAGGAAGGGAGTGAGACAGGAAGCAGAAGAAGAAGGGGGAGGGAGGTAGTAGAAAAGGTTGGATATTACAGTCGGACCACCTGGGGAATGTTTACAGAATTTAATAACTCTAAATGTCATCACTTTATTGGATTTATGTATAGATGTCTCCCTCTCTCACTATGCCCCATCTCTTTCCATCATTCTGTCACATGCATATACACAGTCCAACACCCCCACCTGCAACAATTACCATGGCGCCCGCTGCTGCGGCGTCGTGGAGCACATGGCAGAACGTTTGGATCAAGTGCTCTTGAATCCTGTTACAGGCAGCTACTCTGAGAGTTGAAGCTTCTTACAGCTAACACAGATATGGTGCCACTGCTTCGCCGCTCAAGGCCCCGGTGAGTGCTTGTCTGAATATTTCAAAATGCTCCAACTATTTTAAGACGTGGCACAAAAGAATGAGAAAGAGTCCGCGTTGCTATGCGGAGACCGACATGTCTCAAGAGGAACTCGGGAAACCTCATTATTTTCATACACAAAAGACTAATGGCTGCCTCAGTCAAGGACAAGAGATGATGCCCTCGGTGTCGCTCCTGGAAATGCATGAAGGCGTTTTTAATGACCCGAGGAGCGGTTTGTTATAAGAAATTGTATAGCACATGAAACTTTTAATGTCTCGATATCCAACACGTCCAACAAAATAAAATAAAGGAGGAACGAAGAAAGATGTTTGAGAATAAAGAAAAAATACAACATAGAGATAATAACATAGTAATATAATAATAAAATAATGCAGAGAACAAAACCACTGTAGAGATACCTGATATGTGTGCGGAACCTCATAGCAACAAATGTAATATATTATATATAATAAAACTCGGTCGAAGAGGAAAACAAGCAGCAAACATAACATGATGACCTTAACTGAACATTACTGAACTGTCCAATGCTGCCTTGTAACAAAAATGAAGGGGGTGTGTCCCCTGTGTTCCGCCTCCATTATTATGCCCCTGTCGCACATACACCTGTACGATTTCAGTGCAGTATCGTGTTTGCTGCAACACGAGCCATAATGAAAAGATGAGATAAGCAGATTGTCTGTGAGACATGTGAGACGGAGGAAACAGGAAGAAATGGTGATATAACTATTCTGTTCGGCCATTTTATCCATCTGCTAATATTCAGAGCTGAAGTCTGAGTGACAGCAAAAAAAAAGGCTTTCCTGCTGTGTTACTGAAGCAGCGTGAGTCATAGGTGCCCACAGTGCTGAGACCTGCAGTTACACACACACACACACACACTCACACACACACACACACACACACACACACACACACACACAAAATTACAGACGCAATCGCACACACATTATCACAACCTGTCTGCCACATCCTACCAAACCCCAGACAGACGAGTGCTTCCATTACACAATGAGGAAATAAAATGGAGGACGGCTACTGTAACAATAACAATGTCATGCATGACTCAGGTGCTAACAGGGAAGTTGCACTGGAGCGGTACATTATGTAAATTCTGTGTGCACACAATGTAAACTGTTTCGATTTTACTGGCGCACTGTGATACTACAACCACTGATTTGAATTCACTGAAACAGGGTGAAACCATCCGCACAAATTTGAACCCTCATAATAATATGTAAGGTGTTAAAAAAACAACAACAACCTATATCCTCTTTAAGTTCATGATGAATTCATTGAAAAATCATAGTTGTTAATGAGATGAATCCAAACATCATATACTGCCTCTTCTGAGCGATGCTAACCAAGATGCATCAAGGACATGATCAGGTCAGTGGACATTGCGTTGACACACTATTGCACGGGTGAACTTGCTAACGAAACAACCAACCCACATTTGTCCAGCGTCAACAATTTCAGACCAAGGATGTAAATTCTATAAATAAAGGCCTGTAAATGTGGACCTGCTGTGCAAAAATAAGATGTGGTGCCTTTTTGTTTGTTTATGTGCGGGTGTTGTATTCTACTTGCCCACTACTTGAATTGAACAGTCAAGCCACAGTTGCAGTCCTGAAAGTGTTGTGCAGTTGCTTCCTCCTAATATAATGTTTTGTTTATCAGTAGCTTTTGGGCAGCGAAGCTCCAGCAATTATTCCAATTATTGTAGGCTACAAATAATTATCTACTGCCACAGTAAAACACACTCTGGGAACTGTTCACGCTGACATTATGCATTAAATAACGCACACACACACACACATATGCACACACACACACACACACACACACACACATTGCTGTGTTTGTGCTTTTTAAGGGGCGTTCGGTGAACGTCCGGCCTCTGATTATCACAAATTAATATTTCATGTGAGAGATCCAGCTGCTTCTCATCTGCAGGTCTCTCTCCTGAGACCACCTGAGGCTAAAAGACCTAACAATGTCATCACTCCAAAGACACACACACACACACACACACACACACACACACAGAACACACACACACACAGAACACATGATGCTGAGCATCTGGTCTCCCATTGAATTATTGTTGTAAAATCACACAACACATTTCTTAGTGTTAACTTTGGGAGGACACTGACACATGATGACGCCAAGTAAAGCAGCATTACACACGTCTCACACGTGTGACTGAGACATCCATGACATTCATACTATATCACCAACACCAGCGGTCAGTGCTGGTCTCTGTTTTTCAAGGCCGGACATATGCACAACAGGGGGGGGGGGGGGGGTTAAGGGGGCGGGGGGGGGGGGGGGGGGGGGGGTGTTCAGGGTGTAGGATTCCTTCTCTCCTCCCATCATCTCTACTTTGTCTCATCATCTCTCCTCCCTCACCTGTCACTTCTCAAGCCTGTGTTGTGCTGCAGTGTTTTCTGCCCTGTGGGGAGACTGCTCCCAGGCTGTCAGGGAGCATCACTGACTCCACTCTCAGCACATCACTCTCTCATTGTGCATCGTTTTTCTTTATGCTTTCTTCCATAAACACACACACACACACAGTGCAATCTCAATCTCTTGCTCATATTATGTCATAGAAGAGTAAAATCACAGGTATTTCTGCTTCCTTACACAGCTACATGTATAAAGGGTTCATTATATAGAAGTCTGTTTGTGTGTGTGTGTGTGTGTGTGTGTGTGTGTGTGTGTGTGTGTGTCTTTGTTACTCCAGGTAAGATAAGCCACCCCCTGGACGTTCCAATTTCCTGTCCGATATTTGCCAACTTCCTGCAGAGCTTTATCAGAAAGAAGCATAAATGCTGATAGGTAAAGAAGCTGAGTTCTGAGAATGAAGAGCTGTGAATTTTAAAATGGATGGAAAATAATGTAGCTAGAAAGACAGGGGCTACAGCAACAACAACAACAAAAACAAAAACTGAAATGGGAATGAGAATGAGAAGAGACAGCGGGACAAAGGCACAGGGGTATGAGCTCATTTTGTCTGGCCGCAGAGGAACAGTCCACCATGTTCTACACTGAACAATTGGTCGCGTTCCCAAGTGATGGTCTGACAGTGATGTTAATGCCTCATTAAAAGTACGACGAGATGCAGCCACTCAGCTCCGGGTTTTGAAACGGAAAGCCATCGAAAATCTCTTCAAATGCAGCACTTCCATTAATTAAAGCCCACAGATGGACACCTTGGCTCTTCTCCAGGTGCAGCGAGGACGGGCACGGTGAATGATGGCTGCTGATACTCCTGCGTGTGTGGACAGACCATCAAAAACCTAGAGCGAGCAGCAAGCGCAGCTTCAGCTCAACATGGTCTCGTCTGGAATTTGAATTGACATCATCGGGCGAGGGGGAATGTTTGCCGAGTGGCTGAGCTTTAACCCGAAGCTGTCACATGGGTGATGCTGTGTGCAGAGGACCCAACCCAAATTTGACCCAGGCCAAATCATTAAGTATGTTAGTATGTATCACAATAATAAAATTTCTTCTAAGATGTATATTTATATTGTGTTTCTTTCTCATCACTGGATACAGAACCTAAAAATTACGCCACAATAAATAAATACTTTATGTCATTTGTCTTTTTCCATCTAAATCTTTATCATTCAAGTAAAATGCTTGTAACCAGGATCATTGCATTTCAAATCAATAATAACAACACCTATAGTTTTAAAATTCTCGTTCAGTGGGTAGACGTGGCAGAGACACGAGTTAAACACTACAACTCAAACACACACCAAGCATACCGTGACAGAACGGAGGAGAGGGGATTCATCATTTTCTATCAGAGAGAATCAGAGCAAGAGCGACACATATTGTGACAGATTGGATGGTGCGGAGTTGCTGGTTTTCTCAATACACTAACAACACAACATAAAAAATGTGACCTGAATGTCCAGCCAGCGCCACCGGAATAGAAAAGACTCATGGACGAACTCAGCATACAGGAGCACAAAGCAGCAATGCGACGACACACACACACACACACACACACCCCTACACCCACCTGTCATTGTCAACGCTCCTGAAGCCAGGAAGGATGTGTCTGAAGCTGGAGTTACGGTCAAGTTTGGGTTGGCTCTTGGTGCGTTTTATCGAGCCTTTCAGCCGCCGACTTAGAAATCCCTGATGGAGAGAGACAAAGACAGTCAGTGCGACGGTGCCACTGCAAGTTAATGAGGCGAGCACAGATATGTCAATCACTCAGATTATATGAACAGGAGCATTTATTTGCCCCCGTCCTATATTCAGGTGAGGCGTGATGTCATGAGTAGTTTAAAGGAGAAACAAATGAATACAGATTTTCATATTAGACTGAGAGTGATGTTTGTCATTAATGACAAGGTCAGACACAAAATACTTCCTGAATGCGAAGCGACTGCGACGTCAAGCGCATTCACATGCAGGACCTTGTCTACAATAACGTCCTCAAGCAGCACAGACATGGATGTAAGCGACAATACAGCTGGATCTATTATAGGTTGCTTCACATGGGGGCGAGTGTGAGAAATTTCCTGAGGTACTAACACTGTTTTGTAATTATTTTCCCAGACTAATTCCGCAGATACGCCCCCTTATTAGTTTGTTCGTCTTTCTCTTTGTCTGAGTCTGTGTGTGTTTACTCCTAACATCTGCAATCGCACTCCCCCAAGCGCCTCGCCGTCTCCATGGCAACTGCTGCCTGGCACTAAGAGCGAGAGAAGATGAACAAATGAGAGGTGGTGCAGAAATCGCAGGATGCTTCAAGTTTTTCTTTTCCCTTTTAAGACACAAAGACCTGATCTTCTTTTGAGCTTTTTTTTTTTTTAGATTTCAGCACGGAAAGAAGATCAAGGTGGAGACAAATGAGAAAAGGATCAAAAACGAAGAACCCTGAATAAAGATGGCGTGAGTTGATGGAGAGTCTGACAGGGGCGGTGTGTAGAAGGCAGACAAGAGTATGTTAGTTTGCAGGGGAAGGTAGAAAGGAAATGAGTCTGCAGGCGCAGATGCAACTTTTATTGCGTTTATAAACAGAGCAGCTGATCCACATGCGGAATAGACTGAGCATCTTCTGGAGCCACATTGTGGTTCACTTTACACACATACCTACACCACCTCGACATGACTTATGTCATCCTAACATGCACACGTGTCACAACGCGGCGACGGGGCCCAAGGTAAATAAGACCACTCTTTGTCAGGCCGCTATCACACCTGTGTAATTACCACCCACAGTGTGGACGGGTCGCCACGGGCAACAAGGGAGTGAGTTTAATTAGAGAGCGACTTCCAGACAGCCTGTCAGCTGATGACAGAGCGGCCACGGCGTCCTGATGAACGACACCTGTCATCAGGAACGCACTCTTAGCCCGGAAACTAAGAGCTGCTAATGTCCGGATATTTAAACACACACTAATCAAAGGGGTGTCAGTGTCTATTTGTGTGTGTCTGTGTGTGTGTTTGTGTTGTTTTTTTTTTTTAGTTTTGAGAACGTTCACCCTGAAAAACTCATACTGTGTGTTCTCAGTAATATTCACATTTTGGAAAGTTGTATACATATATACATTACAAGTATACACATTACTGATTCGCAACGCTGTGCTCAAAGGCAATGGAAGAGCTACTTAGTTTGCATCTGCTAAACATTACAACGTCTTGGATGTATATGCATGTGAGGCAGCTTGAGCAACTGTTATTGGGAAAGTTCCCATTTATTAGGATTTGTACAGTGGAAATGGGCATAGACCACATGGTGTTCTCAACTGCTGTATGTGCAGCAGATTTTCTTTTTATGTTTTGTATTTATAACAGATATATTTCACTGTCTTTTTTTTCTTCTTATTTCAAATGTAAAAAATAAACAGCCAATAATTTTGTCATTATCAACAATGGCTATGGCATACTTGATAATAATATAATTTTGTTGAGCTATTAAAGCAGGGCTGAATTGTCAGTGTCACTTTCTAAATCAAACCCACTCCCTATCTCGGTTACTGGCCATTAGATCCATGGTTCACTCCATATAAGCATGTTGGCCTGTGGTGTAAGTAAGCATCAGCCCCATCAGTGACAAGTGTGAGTCAAACTGTGCAGTAGCACGATTGTTCTGTTGACGACTTACAGAGATGGCAATGGCTTTGACTTTCTGATGGCAAACCTGGCAACACAGCAAAAAAAAAAAAATCCCCCACGTCGACACATATGCACAGGCAAACGCACCTTTTCTCATTTCCGCATTATCATCCCTCTCAACTCCTCCAAATTCATCGCAATCCTTTGCCTCTTCCCTTGAGAGTCTGTGTGCCTGCTGTTGCTGGCACACTCACAGCTCACAAATTAAAACGCTTCTCTCTCTCTCTCCTTTTCACTCGCTCTCTCTCTCTTATTTTTTTCCCATCCACAGAAACCTGTCCCTGTAGGCGAGGGGGGCTGATTAGTGGCTGCTCGTTTTGTTTTTACTTCTCTCCTTCCCCTGATGGATGGACACTAAAAGAGTGGAAGGGGAGAGAGAGACGGAGAGAGAGAGGGTCCAGAAAGGTACACAAGCCTATAATTTCTCTGATTATTCTGCATTCATTGTTCTCTTTTTCACCCTATGTGCAAGTTGACATTAAAAACTCCACAAACGAATTCCATCAAAGTGAAGGGCAGCAGACATGAACAGCCAACTCCTCCACTTAAAGCCAGTTGGTGAGGATGATTGATGCCTATATTAACACCACATTAAACCCCCAAGGGAGGCATGACACTGTGAGCACTGGGAAAAAATGTTAGCATTCAATTTGCCTTTAGCACCTGGCTGAGAGAGCAAGACGAAAAATATGCAAGGAGACAAATAAAGAGTGAGACGTATGCCGGGGACAGAAATAGAGGTGAGACCAGTCAAAAGAATTGGTTAAACTACAGTGAGATCCTGTCAGGGAGGTTTGTGCTAAAGGAGCAGTAAATGGAAAAAAAAGTGGAGAACGGTGCGGAGGTGGCAGAGCATGAGTTGAAAAAGGCAATAGAACAAAAAAAAAAGAAAGCGAGGGGAGAAGTGCAGCAAATGAGCGACAAGGATGTCGCCAGCACCGGCTGTATGGAAAGCCAAACTAATGTTTGGATTAAAAAGAAAAAATAAGAGTCGAATAAAACACGTTCCTGCCTGTGGTTTATATTCTGATCGGTCCCTGTCCTATTAGACGACTTCATTTATTACAGATCAATAAGTGATGGCCGAGATTCTGTGATGGCCGCATAACAAAGTGATGTACAACCTGTGACCTCTATCTGATGACGTCTTGCTGTATGTGATCAGTCCCTGAAAGCAACATGACCAGGGACTCCGCCACACACACAATGAAGGCTGACACCGAACAAGATGTCATACACCATGTTATTGTTCTTTTGTGTGGTACAGTAATGCGTAAATGGACACATAGAAAATACCACGCAATTTCCCAGTAAAGCTTGATTAAATAATGTAACACCTACATGAATACAGAATATATATATTTATACATACATATAATGCATGAATGAAAAAAATGAATACAGGACATTAATAATGTTTAGATCCCTCAAACAATTTCTGACACCATGATAAGTGGTTTTGCTGTAATGTGTGTTTTTTTTTTGTGTGTAGCTTTTTACATTTCGTTTCGCAAACACCTACTCCGACACAGAAACGCGACAGGGCTATTACAGCCAGTGGGTCCTGACAGGGGGCATTTACAGTATCGCATGTTATCGTGAATTTGAATGAGCGCATTCATTATTCCACATTTCCATGGCTGACAGCTAATTACATAGAGGAGGGGACGGAATAATTTGATTCAACATGCATCCACGCCGGGTTTTCAACTAACCCTTTCGTTCTGGCACGTTGCGCTGGCTCAGAACAGGAACTTTATGACTAAGAAAAATATTATTTTTATAACAAAATATGATATTTTATTATTATAAAATTCATGTATATTTGTTGTCCCTATATTATGACTATGCCAGTACCAAGCTTACAGTGCGCATGCCCCCCTCTGTGTTCATGTGTCTGCTCACATACTTGATTGTAATCGCAGCTTGTCCGAGCCCATTAAATCGGGACAGCTCAATTGTATCGCTGTGCCCTTTTTTCTTTTTTTCCCCCTCATGAAATTAAAGCAAATGCTTGCAAGTTAATTCTATTCCCTCGGCTTGGCAGTTCCAGGCTGCCTTAATGGGAGCTGATAGAATCTGTGCCTGGACAATCAGCAGGGTGTTCCCTGCTTCCACATCAACCTCTGTTGTCCTCCTCCAGTAAAACCTGCTGAAAACAAGAGCCATACCTGTCCTATTAGACCTTCTGCTATTATCCGGGAGGAGAGGGGTGGCGGCGGGGAGGTTAGTGACGGCGAAGGATTGGGTAAGGACCCGAGTCGCGATTGAGAATCAATCCAGCAAGCTATAGTGCAGTCAGCAGTACACAAACCAGACAGACTCAGATAACGTTTGTTTGTCAGCTCTTTACACTGATTAAAGAAACTGCTATATTTTGACTTTTGTATTAAATGCATGCACTAATCTGCTATTTTCAATTTGTTGTGGAAGATTAGGTGTTCGTTTTTGTCCATGCCTAATGATGCAAAATGATTTTCTGAGTAGCACCAAAGGGTGTACTGTGTGTGTGTGTGTGTGTGTGTGTGTGTGTGTGTGTGTGTGTGTGTTTGTGCAGACACTGAACCCAGTCTGCAAAGAACATGAGAGAGAAACATTTTGACAGATTTAGCTCAAGGCCTCGGAGGGGTACTTTAGATGTCACCGCAACTCGTCTCACTGCAGGGAGAACAGTGCGGGCTGGTTTGTCATTACCGAACGTGAGAGATGTCGGAGAATACGACTGGCTCCCCGCTTGTCTTCCTGTTTTCATTCCGACATTTCTGCGTGCCTCAGTGCATAAATCCTGTTTCTCTCTCTCCATCCATGTAAAGGCGACGCCCACTGTGTCCTACTGATAACTGTATTTCATCCATCAGATAGTGCTCAAGCTGGAAAAAAAAACTATTGTTTACTAGTTTGCAGTTTCTGGTAAACGCTTATGTTTGTGAAAAAAAGTTTGTTTTTGTACCATTATAGGCCAGAAGGGGGCAGCATTTAAAGAAAGTGCAGGATCAGGGTTGAACAATGTCTGATGTATGAGTGCCTTGGAGACACTGCTGCTTAGCAATATGCCCATAGATGTATGTTGAGTGGTCACGTGGTAGAGACAGGATGACTCTGCTCCTCTCTCACTCCCCTGGAGAATCCACAGAGCTGCATAAGAGACACTTAATCAATGTTTAGCCTTCCCATCTGACCCTGTCTGTCTCCTGCCAGTCGCTCCGTTCTGTTTTTGAATCTCTCTCATCATTCACTCATGCACTCATTGTCATATAAAAACTGATGAGTGACTAGAAAGTTTTTAAAAATAGTTTAAAACTTAATAAAATTAAGTCAGATTGATAAAAAAAAATAGTCATCTAAAACTATTTGTACGCTGTCACAGAGCAGAATTAACATTATACGCCATCAGAGTTTGAAAAGCTCTTGCTCATCAAGCTGTGGTAATCGTATATATGCGACTTCAAAATAAAGTTAAAGCCTTTATTCTCATTCTGTAAGTGGTCTGTGGGATTTCACAAAGCCGTGGCGGCGCGCCCAGGTTGTTTTATGTTAGAGACGTAAAACTTTGGGCGCAATAGTGCTTAAATGAAAAGATTAAAGAAAAGAAAGAGTTATTTCATTTCTACTCTTAATAATACTTAAGTGTCTTTTCTTTTGGCTCTTTTGCCTCTATTACTTTGGCGGCTGAAAGTTTCCAGGATGGTGGAGGATTGCTGATGAGAGAGCAGCGAGGGCTTATTTACAGTTCACCAACGGATCGTCACCGCCCCAATCCTTATTTATTCATGGAAATGCGTGCTGCTTATTGCTAATTAGATTTAAATTGATGACTCATGGCGGATTTTTTTTTTCTTTTTGCTTCATTAGCTGGCTGTTTATCTATTGAATTAAACATGGCAGAAAGTATTTTGGATTTGACTTGGAGCAGGATGACAAAGGGCGCTGGGTTTGACGGAAAGGAAGCGTGATGTGAGTGAGGGATGTGCTGTGTGTGAAAGTGTGTGTGGGTGTTAGCATATTACAACCATGTGAATATAATTCAGTGTGAAATGCAATGAAAAACCACGCGCGATGCAAAACGTCTACGTGGAGTGGTGTAGTGTGCCGTATGGGAGTCCAGGATGTGTTGCAGATGCCAAACATCAAAGTTTCCTTTACAGTATTTGAAGTAAATGAGTTTCAGACTGGCATGGGTCCATCTGGACACCAGACCAGGCTTCTGTAGAGACTGATCTATAGAGTGGATCAGAGTTAGAGTTTGATATGAGGAAGGAAGTGCTTGTCTTCGCAGGTTTGTTTGAGCCACTCTGGCTAAAGCCAGCAGTGTGTAGCAGTAGCATCACCATCACCATCATCATCATCATCATCATCATCATCATCACTACAATGTGACACCAGATGCCCCATCAAGGAGAGGTTCCCCACTAGAAACCATAAAGACTAGAAAGTCAAATAGATAGGTAAGAGAGGGTTAGTTCTTCACACTCACAGTACTCACGGTGACTCTGAAAGGTGTGGCAGCGGTGGACGTAGCCTCCATGGTGGGTGTGGCCTTGTCTGAGGAGCTGCCCGGCATGCTGCGTCGGCGTCCCGTCCTCTCCGGAGGAGACTCTGCAAACCGGAAAAAAAAGAGAGAGCTGTTTACACTGTGCATTTCTTCTTTACGATATGAGAAACTTAGAGTTCGATGTAGAACGACTGGGCCAAGATGTTGGGAAATACAATACAGTAATCTCAAACCTCAGATTACGATGTCCAAACCCTCCCATATCCATTTATTTCAGTTTAAAGGGTAACACTGCATTAGAATAAAAAATATATTTTCATGTGTTTCCAATTTATATCTAGATCATTTATTTTATTTGACCTGAAAAAAGGTAACACAGGATTGCAACATGTTACAAATTCTTGTGTGTGTGGATGAGGGCGGGAAAGTGACAGCATCCGATGTGAAAGGCCACTGGAGTCAAAGACTCCGCACACAGTATGAGTGGAAGCAGCGGATCTGGACTTGTCCGTGAGGAATGCGAGTGTTGTTGAACATGCAAGTCCCCACAGATTTCAGATAGCATCACCGTTCACCGCGAGCTTGTAGTTACACAGCAAATTATCAGTATGTCAGGCAGCTGCTGAACTAATATAACCTCACATGTGATCTGCCGTGCGAGAGTCAACAATGGAAATGAGGTGAATCATTTTTTTCAGCTTGGGGAAACATACAGAAAGATTAATCAAGATCAAGGATTAGGGTTAGGAATAGACAACGTGGCCCAATATGCTTCATCTGCAGACCTTTGTAAAGCGCATGCTGTCGGAACATCTCTGAGATCATGTCGAAATATTTAAACAAGATGTGCGAGTGTCTGCAACACTGGAAACTAATGAAATCCATGTGTGTTGCGGCGTGACTTTCATCAAGAAGAGACTGCATTATAGAAAAACTCCTATTTATACACAAACTCACGTCTATTCCTACTATGTACAGCACATTATTATTTGGTATGTAGCATCTCGCACACACAACACAACTAGATCAATAGTGTCGTCTAATTCATAACTACATGTAGTAATGTTTGGCCTTGGCAACACAATCACTCATCGTCATGTTTTACCGCTGAGGGACAGCACTGGACATGGGATGTCTAACATAAAATGGACACTACCTATATATACACAGAACATCTCAAAAACATTACTTGCTTGTCTGTCCCTCATTTTAACCAAACAATGTGGTAGCGTTGAAATATCTGCTGCCATGACAACGAGTTCATGCAATCCTTTTAAATCTGAAATTCAGTCACGAGGAAACAGTGTTGATGAGAGTTACGTTCACAGTGTGAGTTTCTGTGTCTGTTGTCACACACGCAAGCACACATACACATACCTCATTTAGTTTCGAACTAATTGCAGTGTTAAACTGCAGTTCATGCTTCCACATGTTTTCACCATCTGTGTGTGAGCCCCCCCCGCTATAACCACTGTGTCTGTCTCTTAACTCCCCCCCAACTGACAGCAAACAGGCAGACAAGCAGACACTAACACCCAGTAAAACCTCAATTAAAACACACATTTGCGACCTGGATCGCGGAGGAAGTGGTCAAAGTGCTGTTCTGTACTACACGTGTTGACTGGTCTGAGATCGTTAGCGCTCCTAGACTGTTGAAATTAGACTATTTTGGTATGTGGAGGTGTGTTAGTGTGTATGTGGTAACGTCTAACATGCAGGGCTCTATTTGTGAGGTCACTCAAAAGGTCAGGGAGGGTCAGCGGGCAGCAGCTGTTAAAGGTGAGGTATCTTTGTATGGGATTTGACCTTTGTTCCATTGTCTATCTATCTATCTATCTATCTATCTATCTATCTATCTATCTATCTATCTATCTATCTATCTATCTATCTATCTATCTATCTATCCATCCATCCATCCATCCATCCATCCATCCATCCATCCATCCATCCATCCATCCATCCATCCATCCATCTGTTTGACTGATACAGGTCGGATACATATTTCCTGACTGTTGCCTAACACACCATTCAGCGACCAGTGCCAGCTAACCTTCCCTTCCCCTTGGACATCGCTGACACAGGATATTCCAGCTTGCCGAGTTCCAGCTGTAGATTGGGAAAGGTGGGGTGAGGGGGGGTGTAGGACGTTCAAAAGCTCGAATCTTCTCAGACTTGAAGCTGAGAATATTCAATATATTTGAACTTTTTTTCCCAGTTTTCTGAGACACTGTGGCACATTAACGCTGGTAAAACTGTTAGCAAACAGAGAGACAGCCGTTAGCATCAAGTGAGTCATCCAGGAGAAATACAGAAGCCGTCATTTGCATAACAAATTTTTTGGCAATGCCAAAGTGTGGTTATAATTATAGAGCTAGCAATACTGGATAACTGTCTTATTCCACTGGGTTATTTGGCCTGGAGCGGTGTGCTTGATGATCCATTATTTACAAACTCAATGAAAACTGAGGTAACTCGCATATGTTATCACCAAGTTGTTGTGGCACTGGTATTCTGTGTGTCTAGAAATGACAGTGAACATTCACTATCTACACTCTGTATGTCTTCTGTATGATAACTCTGCTGACTGGCAATTGTTGACCTTTGACCTCAACACCACAGAGAAGACATGTCATCTACTACACGTACAATCACTTATACCGTTGCTTCCTGTTCTGTGAATACTGCTCACAGAAATTATTTTAACACAACCCGCTGATTAAAACAGACGCACACACATTTGACAACTTTTCTGTGATTGAACAAATGTGTTAGAAATGTTAGTCATTTTAAATAGAGACAAAAATTACACACTATCTCTCAGTTGAGAGTATAATCCATCTATAATAATCATTTACAGAAGGATGATTTTTTTTCACGTGGTTGATGTAACCAAGTTGTAAAAAAACGAATCGGTATATTATTACAATCGCTTCTTGACACATGCAGCAGATACAGAAGATACAGAGCATCTCTCTGCTTCTGGCCATCTGCTTAGTGGTACATCCGTGTTTATGTCTTTTAACTGAGCCTTGTTTTGATGCAGACTTATTTTAGAGCTTTTTTTGCTTCAAAGAGCTGCCTGTTGTGACCCAAAACGCTGCCTGGGGAGAGATGACAGCCAACCACAACAGTAACACTATGAAGCTTTGGCACACTACAAACCCCGTGAGGCGCTTATGGAAAATGCAGATCAGTGGATTCATCACCGTGGGCAATAACGTCCACAAACTTGTGGTCATTTGAACCACGGTTAATATTAAAACAATATTTATACTTAAAGTCTGTATTTGAAGAAGTTAGAGATAATTAAAGTTGTGCTCAGTAAGTTAATTAGAGAGACTGTGCACCATACAGGATCCTGTTATCAAGAGCAGCACGTGGATGTATTTCAAGACGTCAGTGCCCCACACACACACACATACACACACACACGCACACACACACACACACACATTCTCTATGGGCTGGTGAACCGTGCAGTAAATATCACAGGCTGTCAGGCTGTGTTTACTATGTTCTCTCCACCTGGAGGATGATCCTCTCCTGCACGAAAAAAAACACCACTTTTCCCTTTTCTCCCAAAGTACATGGTGAATCCGACTCAGTCTCGATTCCATGATAGTTCTACAATAAAGCTCTAAAATATAAATGAATGTCAATAAAATCGCAGTCAACTTTTTTTTTTTAATTCTAATGTGACGCACAGCACAGTCTCATTAGTGGTATATCACTCTCCCAGTTAAACAATGATCCATGCATTAGCGGTAACAGTGTAGAGCCCACCCCGGCGTATACTATTACATGCACAGGTTTGAACTGTCAAGACTTACGGTTTAGTGAACACATGTGTCAGTGTGCGAGGGGGACGGAGAGTGTTTCCTCGTCTGTGTACACAAAGGCTATAATGTGCTCACGGGGACGCCGCTGGACTTTTGACCCCTGAGACGCAGTATTTGCTCAGCGCCAGGGATGATGGGGTGATAAAGAGGTGCTGCTCGGTCTCCTCCGAGCAACTGGGCAGAGGCAGTTTCACCCTGCACCACAGCCACTTAACTCATTTATTTAGGCCCAATAATGCAGCTTACAATAGAATCAGCCGTGATGCTGTGTCAGTGTACAGACATACTGTAGGAAGCATCAGGAAGCACTGCATCCACTGTTTTTCCCTCTCCAAAACACAGGCATTCAGATTTCAGCCATGTTCGAGTTACAGTGCAGCCAGTGAAGTGGATTGTTTGGTTTGGCACATGCGTGCCTTTGTCTGCAGAGCATTATAGGAAGAGAGGAAGAGGAGGAGAGGAGCGGGGTGCAGAAGGAGGAAGTTGGTGTTTGTGCAGAGGGCGACGCAGCAGCAACATTCCTGCAGAGAGATCCTTCTTGCTTCAATAATATCCACCAGCCGGCACAGATGTGCAGTAAACACCACATACAGTTTTGCTTTAACTATCAAAAAAAAAAGTAAATAATTATTTGCACAAGTCAAATCCAGACTGACTCTACTGGAAAAGCTGTAACTGTTTAATATGGGGATTTTAGTAAAAATGTACCCCAACATCGGTTTGACGTAAGTGCTTACTGGCACATTCTGTTGGCTGTTATGTTGACAGGGCACATTTTCAGTCCCGAGCTGTTATAGATCTGGACCTTCTTCCCTCACACCGCTCACTGGCTCTGTAATCAGAGTGAATATCAGTGGGATTAAGGGGAATTAGCCTGCACCTGTCCCCAACGCCATGACTCATTCTGAGGGGGAGAAGAAAGCAGACAAGAGCACAGGCTCCAGAAGTCCAGAGTCTAAGATCCGAAAGTGGTCCTGGGTAAAACACTGAGACGACGTCACCATCTCTGCACTCTGTCTCATGTCTCTGCTTCCCTGAACTGCATTATGTCACAGGCAAGCCGATTTCATTCTCAGTAATTATCCTGTTATACAGCACTGACAGAGCAAACAGGAAATATCGCTTCCTTCTGACTGTTTTATTTCGCCCGTTTGGGTGAAAATGAAATAATGCAGAACATCAACTCAAAGATCTAGATCAAAGATCAAGGTTGTCCATGTTGTCGAGTCTTCTTCGCTGATATAAGATGTTGTTTTCAGATGTTGCACAGGCACAAAACACGTCAAGCGATTCAGCTGGCAGTGACACAACAGTCTGAACTTTTACAGAACATCAACACGCTGATACAGTAATAATAAACTCCCTCTGTTTAAGTGTTGAGGTGGCCTAGGCATCGAAAACTGAGTCATTATGTTTGTCCATGATCTTCTGCCGCATTTCCCATCTGTCGGCCTGAATTCTGTCCTCACTTCCCATCAGCACTCACACACACACACACACACCCACACCCACACACACACAGACGAAACTCCGGCTGTCTCATTAACGACCCCCCAAAAAACCAAAACAAAAACAAAACACTGAGAATGACAAAGTACCACAGATCAAAAGTGCTTCTTGGTAATGACCCATTGAGGATCTGATTGTGTGCAATAACTGTCAGCGCTAATGCATAATTGAATTGTTATTGAATAGTTCAAACACTTTCTTGCAAGCTGGTGGCTGTATGTCTTTTATCTCCATTACTATTATGGTTAGATTTGATGTTTCTTTTTTTTCCTTGTTGTTGCTTTGTTGTGTATGGGGCATGTGCTCGAAGGCAACAACAAGCGGGCAACCAACATTTTGTCAGTGCACGTCCATTTAAAATGTTAGAAACAGTCTGAAACATCGTCATTTTTTTGATAAAATCGCTTCATTCAAGCTGAGATGTAAATCTGTTTTTATAAAATCCCACTGTTAAACTATGCGACGATTCCTTTTTTGTGTTCCTCTGGTTCCAATCACCACTCGAACTTCCTCTGAAAAAGTTTCTTCCAGTTTTTTTGTTCCTTATCCTGTAATTTTTGTCGCTTTTCTTTTCTGTTGTTCTTCCTTGTTTTACCGTAACCACGGTTTATGTGGGCGCATGAAGCCATCTGAGATAGTGATAATGAGCAAAACAATGACTACGACTTGACTTAACTTGTCTCAATAAATGTAGCCGCTAGCACTCATCCGCCAACGTTCCAATCCAGTCAGTGTTTTTATTTCCTCAGTCATAAGTGCCTTGATTCGCAAAGACCTTTACGAAGATTCGTTCTCTTCTGAAAAAAATATTCCGGTCTCAAGACAATTCAGGATTCAAAGAGTCCAACGAGTCAGATCGAACAAACCCACGCTCTTTGTCATGAAATTTTCTATGTTCAGTTGTGCTCATAAATACCCTGGCAGAAGTAGTGATTTCTTTGCCATTTTCCAGAGAATATGAATGATAAAGTATCCCGCTTTCAATACAACAAACAGCACAGAGACAAGCCTCTAAACATCTGGAACAAAGTCATTTAAAGTGATGAGACCAAAATTGAACTTTATGGCCACAACCAACCAACAGTTACATTTGGAGAGGAGTCAACAAGGCCTATGATGAAATGTACACCATTCCGACTGTGAAACATGGGGGTGGATCGCTGATGTTTTGGGGATGTGTGAGCTACAAAGACACAAGAAACTTGATCAAAATTGATGGCAAGATGAATGGAGCATGTCGTTAGAAAATACTGGAGGAAAACTTGCACTCATCAGCCTGGAAGCTGCACATAGGATGTAGTACTTGGACATTCCAACATGACAACGATCCAAAACACAAGGCCAAGTCGACTACAGTGGAATAAAGTGAAGGTTCTCAAGTGGCCAACTCAGTCTCCTGACCTCAATATCATTGAGCCGCTCTGGGGAGATGTCAAACATGCAGTTCGTGCAAGACACCCCAAGAATATACAGGAACTGGAGGCTTTTTGCCAAGAAGAATGGGCAGCTGTACCATCTGAGAAAATAAAGAGCCTCATCCACAACTACCACAAAAAACTTCAAGCTGTCACTGATGTTAAAGGGGGCAATACATGGTATTAAGAACTGGGGGATGTAAAATTTTGATCAGGTAGATTGTGTTTTTATTATTTAAAAAGAGTAAACACAGTTGTCTGATAATAAATTGCTTCACCCAACCACTTACCATGAGTGAAAGAAAAGTTTTTGTGTTCTCTGAAAAATTGCCAAGAAATCATTAATTCTGTCAGGGTCTGTCGACTTATGAGCACAACTGTAAATGTCAGCAACCTCGACAAGAGGAGGAAACGGAATCAGCCTGACTGATAATCGCGTATGATCGTGTACCACACAGGCTGCGAAAACAATAACACATGAGCTAATGCAACTGCCACCCAATCTTTCCCAGTGACAGTTAATACGTCAAGAGAGACTGCAGCACCTTCCTCTAGATAAACTCAGGCATCTGTTCATGTGGCGTGAACAACAATGCCCCTTTATCCTATAGCTCCAGCCACTTATAGGACTGTTTGTAGGGGATGTTTGTTTTTCTCCCAGTAATTTGAAATTGATTAGTGTAAAATATGCACATATATAAAGGCACAGAATAAACTGATTCAATCTTTTATGAGCCTGTTTGTAATTTTATATTGTAATAATATTGATGCCTCTGCTGCTTGAGGTTTTGTACCTTTTGAATTTATGTCGGTATTATTTCTCCTCAGCCTACCTGGGTCTGTCTAAGCTTCGGGGTCCAACGTAACCAGAACGTAACAGAAATTGAATAGTAAACAAATTAGAGTAGTTCATTTCATACCAGGCTACGTTCTGCTTTAGACAGTCACCTGATTTAATCAGTGTCATTTAACAAGAAACACAAGTTCCTGGTTTCTGTGGTAGATTACAACAGCGCATGTGAATTCATGTGTTGGACTCAATATGTAATCTTGATGTTTAAGTAGTCACTTCTAGCAAAGAAAATACTGTATATTAGTCATTTATTTTGTAGACTGGAGGCATGCGATTAGGTCCTACAACCTACAGCCATCTAATTCTAATCTCAAAACAACACTGTCACACATACACACACCACTTTAGGGTCATACACACACATCACCTATTTCGTTTCTACCGTGACAAAACTCTAGGACTGAGTGTCTGACTTTCTCCCTGTTCTCGTCTGCGCCGTTTTGTGTTTATGTGCAGCGTGCAAAACTTTTTGTGAGGGGAGCTGCCACAAAGATCAAGGCTGAGCGTGTTTGCATGCGTGTGTGTCTTTGTGCGAAAACTCAACTGTGTGCGTGTGCATGTGTGTGTGTAGTCTTTGGAGAACTGAATGATACAGAGTTCAAAGCGCCGCTTTCATCGGCTGGAGAGGCAAAGTGAAGCCATCCATGTCAGGCATCTGCACCCAGTCAAATCTGCATTTACTCACATCGCAAGTAACTTAACAATAATACAAGTGAGGCTGAGTATCAGGAAAAGTGAGAGACAGGTGGGGATGTTTGAAGAATTGTTTCTTGCCAGTTTGCATCATATCCACAGCCAAGAGAGCAACAGCTGTGCAATGGACTTCTACTCAATAACTTGCTGGATAATTTAGGAAAAAAAAAATCAACATGCTAAAGATTTCAAATCTACTTTTCTTTCCCTCTCTCAATTTGACTAACTTGAGCTGAGCCTTGCGGGCAGACTTATCACCATAACTTTGCAGTTCAAACACCGCCTCCAGCAGCGACTGCAGCATCTGGCTATTTAGCAAAGGGAAGAAACAGGGCACTAGAGGACACGGGCTAACAGAAAAAGATGTAGTTATGCGGTGCGGGAAATAGACGATGACTTCAAGGACGTCTCGCTTGCTAAGGAGGAAAAAGCCATTGGCAGGCAGGCAGAGCGGCAGGTTGACACCAGGCTGCGAGATGTCAAGTGGCAGTGGTGTGATTCCACATTCGCGTCACCTTGTGAATAGTGACGCCAAACAGACATCTCAACCCGCTTCTCATCCAACACACACCCACACACACACAATCACACACAAACAATGGACGGATCGTTGCCATGGGTCCCTGAGATACAGTTACAGTAAAAGTCGGTCTCATATGAACCGTAACACAGGGGTAAAGGTCCTTCACAACATGTCGCCCTTTTGTGCAAAGTACCACCACACATATGTGTCTGATCATCAGAGTCAGAAACACAGACGCTGTCAATTGGATTAGTGCAGCATGTGTGTCTTTAATCAGCCGGAGCACAGTATAGAAACACTGTGACTGTACTGTACACGTGTCTGATGGCGTAAACAAGGCTAAAACTTCTGCATGGTGACTTTTTTTCTCTTTAGTAGTAGAAGTTTTTATTACCCCTGCTGGCAGGAGGCCTGGTGCGGCTGCGGGACCGGCTTCGCTGACGCTGCAGTCTGGACTTGCCCAGGAATCTGTAGTAGTATGAGGGTCTCCCGGACCCCTTCCTCGTGACCCCGGCCATGGCGCTTGGTTTCCCACTCTGACGAGCACCAACAAAAAGATATCTCAGCTAGCACTGAGAACCAGACTCTGCTATCAGTGCAGATAAACCCCTGATGAAGTTCTCAACTTCTGGAGTGCGACACTGTTTATCACCGACTTCACTTCAAGAATCCTTGCGCGGACTCTTGCGTCCACTTGAGTCTGAGTCCAAATGGACTTTGTCAGGATCCGATCGGCTCCTCTTTAAAACCATCTCCCACCAGGGAGCGAGGGCGGGAGAACAAGACAGGACTGAACCATCAAACATTCACCTCTGCTCAGTACTTTTGTTGCGTCCTGTCCTGCTGGCTCCGACTTTAGCTCCACCTTTAAACACTCCCCCCTCAAAGTTTCCCACAGCCAGGTCCCAGAGGCAATGATGTCCGGAATACACTGTGACTGTGTATCCTGAATGGCAGGAAAGCTCTTCCTCTTCCCAGTGCACTGAAGGAATTTTATAGACAGTCAAAAAGAGAGTTCCCTTTGTATCATAGAGCACTAAATGAGTGTCATTAAATGCAGTCAAAATCTTCAGCTCCTGTGCCTGTGTGGAAGAGACAGTGTGCTATGCAGTTGGGAACAACAGGAGAAAAGTTTCGGCTGCAGAGAAAACATGCACAGATAAGAGCTGGAACGGAGTTAACAAGACGCCTATCGGATAACAGTGTTTTCGCTGTCCTCGGCCAAAGGCATTTCCTTACAGACTCACAGATAACACATCAATCAGTGCAGACAAACAAGCCGGACAACTACAAAAAGTCACCGCTTTCCTGATTCCCGATCCAGTAGCGGCCTTAATCACGTTCCAGGTTTTACAACGTGACCACTTTAATTTGCCTCCCTAGGCATGGGAAGGCATGGGAGGGAGTGACAGCCTATCAGAAACAGATGTAAATGTGCTGTTGAGAGTGACAGAGAGCCAATCAGAACGGGCTCTGAATGAAAGGGTCAGCCAGAGGGACCATAGTCCACAGCTAGACACAATGAAACGCAAGCACCACTGAAGAGATGCACATATGTCTGCACAATAGGGATAAGCAACGTCAGCTGTTCGCCCACTGTGATTTAAATCCTGATGTATGGCTGGTCCTAAAACGGAGAGATTACTTAAATGGTAATCTGACAAAATCCAGACACTACGGAGAAATGCGTCAGTATTAATACTCCACATACTCCACAATAATATCAGTATAGGCAACATCTGTGACATCATAGTAGCAGCTGCTATGTAGCATACGGAATTACTTCCGATTCCCTCTGACTTTAATCCATGCCCCAGGTTTTGGTTTTCCTGTCCCAGTGTCCATGTCCTGACATGGAACCATGTCAACATCTGCAACTAAATTAAATCCTGACTTGGCTAATGCAAAGACCAGCTCCTCCCACTGATGAAGGCCATGCAATGGGGCTGAAAGTTCCTAATGACTGTACGACAACAGTCCAAAACAATGCACATTTTTCCTTTACAAATATTTTTTGTAGAGTTGTTGTCTAATGAAGTGACGACACTGGAGAGTGAGATGATGCAGCACTTGTCATCGTGTGTGAAACAAGCATTTTAAAGCTATTCGAGGGACGGCAGAGCAGAAACAAGCTGTATGAATAGCAGTCCATTCATAATGGACAGATCTTCCACTGGCAATCGATATGTTTTATTTTGTATACAAAGAGGAAGTGTGGGGATGTTGGCACCTGATAACCACTATGGTGGCAGAGAGACACACAACAGCACTGCAGGCAGAAATAAAATGTGTCCACAAAAGAGGAAACACAAGAACTGACCCAACCGATTCTGACAAGAGACTTTCCGACACAACAGAAAGACAACTTTATAATAAATTCAGCATCTCATATTGTCCCCATGTGTTTGTGTGCACGGGTGCGTTTGTGTTGTTGCTCGGTTGTTCATTGTCATGCTACTTGTTGCTACTGAGAGCAGCGGGAACCATAACACTGCGCTCTGTGTGGAGCTTGTCATTACCTCAGCCCATAAACTCCCATCGAAAGAATGCGGCAGTGTGTGCACACGTCTGTAAATCTCTAACATAGGGCTGACTGTTCTCATGGTTCCACAGAGAGTATTTAGAAGGGCCATTAGTTAGTATACATGACTCCGGCGCGAGTCAGAGCCTCGTGTCATGTAGCACTGGGAACGTAAAGGCCCTCAGCTATCACGCTGCTACCGCTGAGTTCATATAACACCCAGAAGATGCAGTAAAGAAGTTTTCTTCCTGTCATGAAGAAATCAGTGACATGTACTGTATACACAGTGTTTCTAGGTTTAAAGGATTGAGCCTGTAATGTTATGACAAAGCTAATTCCAACAATGAGTGCTATTCACATGTGTGGGGCCACGCATGCTTTTTTTAATTATAAAGCAACAGGGATTTGTTGTTCCTGCGTAATAGTCACTGTGGGAATAGTTCTTTACAAAGAGGTCTTGTTGGACACTTAGGGAGTCTATAGACAGACGGACCGAGAAATCAGGGTCATGCAGAGTTTGTGTGCTGCTGCTGGCCTCCTATGGCTCTGTGATAAAAGCACCAGTGAGCAGTGAAGAGGCCAGTGAGAGGTCAAAGAAAAGGTCAGAAGTCAACAATGAAATGCACACAGCCAGTGTTTTGATGTGAATCTCATATCAGAGGTTTTACTCTACAGAATAAGAGGACAAGGCCCACAGGTAAATACTGCGGTCCCTGATGTTGAATACTGAAAACATAAGATAATAACTAATAAACTGAGATTAAATTGTAAGTGTGCGCACATACACACACACACACACACACACACACACACACACACATATACATATATAAAGTAATTATTGCCAAACACAGGTGCTGTTTATTGTGTTTATTGCCAGTCAAACCCATAAAAACCTTCCTGCTGCCATAATAGTTCCCATTAGATGCACAGTTTCCTGCAGTTTAAATAAGGTTTGCTCGACAATTTAATTGAGATTTAGCATTTATTAAACATAAAATGATACTGTATGTCTGCAACACCTTATTCATAAGGTTTATAAATACACTGTAAGTATGAATCAGTGAGTTAGATCTTTTGGTCAAACCCAATTTCATTGTCGATATAAATACTTTAATGGAGCGTAGAAGAGATAATAGTGCTTTGCAGGTTTCTTTACACACTCAGCATTTCCACTAGGTATTTAAGTGCCCACGTTCCCGTCAGTCAGCACATTGAAGTCAATAAGTCATGGGAGAGGACGGGAAAAGGTTTTGCGAGCTGATGCGAGCACAATAATGACTTGGACATAATTCTATCATATTGAACGCATTGAGTTGACTGTAAAGGTCTGAGCAGGCCTAGATAAATATGTCGAGTACCTGTCATCTACCTACACACAGACATGCTATTGTTTCTATGGGAACAAAGTACGCATTCAGACAAAGTGTGTGGAAGCACATGCACCAGAAAAAGTCAAATATGTCTTACCTGTTAAGGGAACAGTTGAGAGAGGGATCAGGTACATATGAGAAGAAAAAAGAGAGAGAAAAAGGGAAAATTAGAAGAAAAAAAAAAACAGACCTGTTCAGTTTGACTTAATTCATCAATATCTAGTTAGGTTAATGTTTTTCATTTGAAGATCATTAAAGAACTATGAACATGTGCACCCGCTTTGCATTTCTGTTAAGTTCGGAGGTTTATACTGCAACAAAACACGCCACTCTCTCTATATACATTTATCAGCATTGTTACAGTTTCTCTCACAAGTTATATTAAAACCAGGCACAAACACATGCACTTGTATAAACATATAGAGACGCTGAAATTAAAACACGGGACACCATTTTTCTGAAAGAAAAACACAAAGAGAGACGTATTGATTCTGAATACAGCGCTGTTACTGTGTGAATGGATCTCACCGGCTTCTGTGCGTGAAACACAGTCTGCACGTTGATGCAAAAGACCTCAGGGGGAGTCATTGGAATTAGACTCTTAAATAAGACGGCAGACAGCATGTAATAAGAAACAGCAAAAACTACAGGATTAAATGTCTGGGTAAAAACGTGTTCATCTTGAAATGACAAAACATATTCGTATGGATTACAAGCAATAAGGGATAAGCCACAACTGATAACTGCTGACCTGCTTGAATCTCGCTAAAGGACAATTTGACTTTAATATCAAAAAAAATAACATCACTTTTGCTTTTTGAGTAAAACACAACAAATTCTTCAAGATGTTACTCGGAGTTGGGTGTGTTTTTTTTTCTCTCATTGGCTCTCCTACTGATAAAGGTGACTTAGGTACGTACGTAAGGACATGTTGACCCCAAACTGTTATTTTCATCGTCAATTAATTTACCGTTTGTATATTTGTATATTCTACACATATGTACAGGCACTATTATAAAATTTAATCAGGAATCATAATTTATTCATTTTAAAAATTAAGTAAGGCAACAGCCTACAGTTATGTGTGATAAACAGTTACTATAATAATAATAATAACAATTATTATTATTATTATTATAATCATTAAAATCATTATTATTGTTGTTGTTGTTATAAATCTTTATTGATGTATTATTAAAATACCTGCAAAGTATAGTGAATTTTATGATCAATGTGAGCGCATATCTACATACGTGTAGGCCTATGAAGACTAGCACAGATCAATATCTGTGTCAATACTGACCCCTTCTGGAAGACAGGCTGACGTACAACAGATAGTAAAAACACTCAACTAGGCTTTGAAATATCCTGATGTTGACAAACGGCTTGAGGAAACCACACATAAAATTCATTGTGGGAACGGGATCACCACACAAAAGAATCTGTAATTACCGCATGAAGTCACACTGCAAACTGAGACAAGCAAAGATCATAATAAGTTGAAAATGATTACAGCGACATGACTTCTAGAAGTAGTCCAACACAGTTTTTAGTACCAGTGTGTTCATAAAAAATATAAAATATATCTGTATCTATACAAAAGATCTAAAGTGGGACCAAAAGCCATTTGATCTTCTCATGTCAGTCCCTGTATTTTTCCTTGAAGAATATACAATGTAAAAACTATCAAAACAATTTGGTCTACACTTTTTTCCGTAGCGTCGTCATTTGTTCCCATCAAAATAAAGTCTGTGATTAAGTTGATGCTAGTATCTTTTCAAGTATCTTTTCCACAACAGTCATATGGCGATACGTAACTTATCCCCCCGGCGCACACACGAAACTTGAAAGACCAGCTCATGTGGTTCTATTGTGTGTGATAAGGTGATAAAGAACATGCACACACACACATACACACACAAACGCCCACACAGGGGAAAAAAAAACTACCTGCTAATAAAGATGGTGATAAATTATGTATCTACATGTTCTTCATAACCTGTTCTTTTCTGCCACATTAGTCACTAGCTTCCATTTGAATCCATATCCAAAAGGCAATGTTTAGAAACTTCATGGTACATGTTATATACAAGATATGAACAACACTATGAAACTGGGGAAAATACTGTGTGATGTATTTTCACTCATAAACCAGGAGATGAAGATAGATGTGCAGAAGAGTGAGGGATTGATGGGATATTGATACTTTGATTTTCACTGAGATGCAGTGGGGATTATTTCACATCTTGAGTTTGTCATCAGTGTTTACAGACACTGCTGCAATAGTGACCGACTGGTGCCATCGAGCCAGTGCTGTCTTTTCTTCCTCCTCTTGTTGATGCCTTCAGCTCCCCCTCGGCCCCCGAGTAAAGGGCAAATAGCAGAACGCCTCGTTCCAAGCTGAACTAAAGACTACAGACAGGGAGAGAACAGAGGAGTCTGTGTGACACTGTTGGCCAGAGACAAACAGATACGCAAGATGGGGGGGGGAGTCTTTTTCGGCATGATTAAAGGAATAAAGATCACAAATATGGGGTGAGGGAGGGAGGGAGGAGGGGATGAGTGGGGGACTCTCACTAATGAAGTGACCACTTGAGACGAGCACAGAAAGACCTCTGGCGATGCTGTTTTTCAAATTTAATATCGAATGTGACACAGAGGCACCGACAGAAACGCATTCGGGTGCCATCGTGCACAAGCGACTACTGTTCGCAAACTGAATTTTCATGTGCTGCACACATCCTGTGCTGTAAATTCCCCCAGATTAAAAAAAATCTCACAAAAACGACACAAACGCTTGGGCAGTCACTGCTTTTCAGCCTCAGATGGTGATAAGACGCGATCCGATCGTGATCAAAGTCACAAACACGGACAAACGTCATTCCACATCCTGTATCAGCGAGTGCCCAGTTCAAAATATACGTTGATAAACTGTGGAATTAATTTCTGTCGTGGTGATGCAGCAGAGCGGATGCTGCCTCCACTACTGGGATGTTATTGTCCTGTTCTTATGTGGTGCCACCTGTTATCACCAGGCACTGGACTGATGAATATCCACACTGTGGGATTCATCTGTAGGCCTTCAGAGATCTGGTTCACATCGACAGATTAACTGCCAACTTAAAATGCTTTGAGTCTTTTAGGAGTCAGAGAAACTCTACACCTCTGATCATGTTTCACTGACTTGACTCCAAGTTTGGTTAATTAGCTTGAGTGAGTGTTGTTATTTGAGGGATTTACTGCGACTTGCGCTGAGAACATTTGAACCTATTGAAACAATTTCCATCCATTACCATGACAACCCCATTTCATCCTGCACTGGGCGACATGATAACGGACATGTATAAATCTACTAGAACATAATATTTTGCCTGCTCTGTTACAACTCATCCACTTTCTGCTGCAAACACATTACCAATACGCAACAAATGACACTTAGTTTAATATGAACTGCTTTTGATTCGTACGTCACATGTGTCATGAAAAGCAAAACATGACATCAGTCTTTAACCCAGAACATGTCCTACAGATCTGCGTGTGTGTGTGTGTGTGTGTGTGTCGCCATTGACTTGTCAGTGCACAACCAACACTGCCTCAGGCAAGTGTCCAACACAGAGGAGCAACATTCAAACAGAATAGTTAAAGCACTGCTGCAGCGGCGAGGCTTGTTCAGCGCACACTTGCAATCTGTTACCAAACCCGCCGCTGTAATACTGCTAATTTAAGTATCGTAGCTGCTTTAGTGTTATTTTATGCCATGGATATTGGCAGGCTGCCTGTGTGAACTTAAGCTCAGCCAGTGGTCTCTCTTATGGCTGTGAACCACCCTCCTCCACTGGTGCTTCTCAGATCATATAGGCCCCCACAGCACGACAAAATACAATAGCGAAGCTCAGACTAAAGAGAGGCTCCTATGAGCCAACTCCATTTCTGTCTACTCTGCAAAGTACACAACCAGCTCTTATTGTACAGCGCTCCATAATACCAACAGCTCCTAGACTAATTGTTTGCAATGCAATGTCCGGGAGACTCATAAAGTCGTTTTTTCCTCCTTCTCCTCTTTAAATTCAATTAGAACTTCAGATTAGACGATTGTTATTCATATGCAAAATGAATTTCACATTCAGTACTCGCATGGTGAAGTGTTAGAGAAGCACATTTTTTGTCTTGGATAAATGTTTACTGTGTTATCAATCGTTTGATTGACGACTACAGTAATATATAGTTTAGCATATAATATACTGGTTATACACACATCTGCTTGTCCCAATCCTGTCTAATACCCATAGACTACAATTTCATTGATCCCACTGGGAAGCGCAAGTGTTCATACATGCACAAACGCACACGTAATATTGTGTAAGCTCTGCGCAGATGTTTTCGTTCCTTTTAGTAATCCTGTTCTTATATAATCTACATGGCAGCTCCCCTTCAAATCCCGGGTCAAACATCACGCCATGGCAGGCGGATAGGAGAATAAAAGCAGAAAGCAGCGTTTGACTGAGTTCGGAGGCTTTTCGCAAACTTTCCAAAATGCCAAATGACCCGAGACTGTCAGCTGTTATGAGACTGATGTGGAGCTTGGCTCCGAAATGAAAGCAAAACTAAACCGACATCTGTTGTCTCAGTGGTGTGGTTTCAACATGATGTATTAAAAACCCGCTTCAAGTCTGAGCTCGGGATATTTTTTTATTATGTTTATTATTTATTATTTAATGGCTGTTTTTCTGACACCAAATCCAATTAAGGATAATTGAAAAAAAAAAGTTTTAAACAAAATGTCAAGAATAGTGCACAGAAGTCAGAATTCTTTCCAGTATTTGTCCTGTCAGGACAGGCTGTCAACAAGCTGGGAAAAAATGAGAGGACAGAGAGACAGGAAGCCAGTTTTATAGGTAAGGAAGCATGTCATTACAGAAGTGAGACTGCAGTGCTTCAATTATCCTCCGCTTAGTTCATTCCTCAGTTTTTCTTATTGCTACTCTCGTTACCCACCCCCCCCCACCCCTCTCTCTCTCTGTAATTGTGAGAAAGAACCAGCATTTCTTGTTCTTTCCTTTAATTACTTACTTTCTTTTCGTAATCACACACTCAGCTTCCCACTCACACTTCTACACTGCACAGGTCTCTGCGGTAAACAATGCAAAACGTGGGACCTACAACCGATGACATGGACCAGAATGCCCAGACACCCACATGCCTCATTACAATTATAATATCTGATACTGTTTCCCCATATTATTCACGAGTACTTCATATTTTTTGCATGCTGGAATGTATGGAATTCAGTCACGGCCCACATAAGGGTCTCTGCTTTCCATTCGGCAACAGAGGCTATATTGTCATGTGAACAATAGACAGAATTTGTTCAATGACCATGAGAAATTAAAAGGGGCCCACAGGACTAGGCTAAGGAGGCATCACCCCGCTAATGAACGCAGAATTTATAATGACTGCATGTTGAGTGAAGATGCATTTAACTATATACCTGCTAATATCATCAGAGTCTCAGTCTTGTTACTGTTTAAAGAGAAAACAAACTCCCCCCAAATTACAATACTTAAAATAAATGTAAATTCCACCTGACAGTTTAACTGGTTTCAAACGCACTTTTTTTCGCTTTACTAGAAAACTTCTATTTTACAATATTTCTCACTCTCAGTCTGTTTTTGGGTCAGTCTAAAGGACCAGTTCAACAAACAGGCTCCTTCATGTTTGACAATGCACATTAAGGTTGTGAAAGAGAAAACACCTTGTAATCTCCATTGCATGGACAGCTGATCGAGGAGAGCTGCACCTTTTTCAATATCCTGCTACGTGGTAACCAAACTGACGTGAGGCCCTTTTAGACATCCACAGGAAATCCGCCAATGGGGAAATGCCAACAAGTCTATACACACACAAACACACACACACACACACACACACACTGAGAGACATCTGGACAAAGACACACACAGATGTATTCAAACACGAAACGTCAAACCCAAATTCAAGTGTGAATTCTGTCCACATCTGAGTGTGGCAACACTAAATCCAGTGTGGCGATCCACATCCACACTGTAAACAGCAGTCTCACAGTCTCTGTCTCTCCAACACACACGCACAGACACAGCGTGGGTGTTTGTTGTGTGCATGCCTGTGTCCTTTGGCAGATGAAAATAATGCTTGTCAGGAAGGCCAAAGCGAGTGAATGGGCCAACGGCGAAATGTAAACGGTCCGTCTGGTGGCGTACATGTGCAGTGTACGCAGTGTGTCTGTGTTTGTGTTGCTATTCAGAGAGATCGAGGGCAGGACACAAGAGGGGGACGACTATCTGGGACGGCGCAGGCTTCACACCAAAAACACTGGCTTAAATCTTAAAACCAGGTTATAGTCACCTCAGACTCATCTCCTTGCAAACTAAGTTTCACATCTGCATGCTTGCCTATAGTCTGCGTGTGTGTGTTTGTGTGAGAAGAGTCAAAGTGAGGAAGTGAGGTACATTGGAGGGAGAGGGGAACCTTTGGGAGTGGAGATCAGTTTCCTTGATTTCCTGTTTTCTGTTTTGTCTCAGTACTTATACACATCAGACCTATACAATCAACAAGGTTCCTCTTGGTCGCCCGCTGTGTGTGTGTGTGTGTGTGTGTGTGTGTGTGTGTGTGTGTGTGTAAACTGAGGGAACACTAAGATAAACTGAGAGAGAGAAGATAAGCAGAGACTACTGGAATATCCTCTCATTAGCGCAGTAGTCCATCATGAGAGGTGTGTTCAACAAGTGTCACAAGTGTATCTAAAACCATACTGTTACCTCCCTGTCCAGGAAATACACATATGAAAATCAAACTGCCAGTGTTCATTCTCTCTCAGGAAGCCGCATGTGTCTTTTTGTCGATTTGAATAACCACTCTGTGTGAACATCCACTGATCCCTTTACTGGTTACCATGGAAACAAGTGAAATTGTGTGATATGTTGTGTGCGAGAAAACGTTCGAGGGCAGATTAGATATTGTTAAAGTGACAAAAACAAGTGCAACACTGTAATAGAAACTTTTGCGTTGTTCTCTCCTTGCTCCGCCATCCTTTGCTGAATACTATATGCATAAAGTGTGGTAGGAGTTTTGTGGCGTCTTTTGTTAGCAGGACTTTAATCTCAAATCCAAGTAGCTTTTCATCTTCGCTGCCTTACAAATTAGAAAACAGTAACAGGAAAAGGTGCACGAATGCAGGAAGAGAACTCAAGTGTTATATGTGAAAAACTCAGTCATGTTCCTTTAAAGACAAACATGTTGTGCACAGTTTGGACAAAATGTTTAAAATCTGTCACATATGATTATTATTATGGAGAAAACAGATATGCACTATATATAAAATGCACTGCAACTAGACAGAAATGACTCCACAGCTGGACACACACCCACAGAGGCTTGAAATATTCCTGCGCTGTCTCTGTGCTTATTGAAAACTCAGTGGGTGGGCTCCTTCTGAAGCAACACAATAAGGCTTTATCACACAAGACAGCGCACACCTGTACACACACACATGAATGCATGCAATCTCACATCAGCACAAATTCCTTGTGAGATGTTCGCATCCCAGAATTGTAGGAACTACAGTAGATAATGTCCCTGCCTGACTGTAAAGTCCACATAATATGAAAGAGGATATGACTCATCCTCCTGGCAACTAATTCTGATACTGCGTTATTTGAATTATGAGTCATCGCTGATTTGGTTTGTATGCCGCCTTCATTTTAGACCTGTGCTGTCGTCTGGACATTTTTCCGAACTTTTCCAGATGGGTTGTATTTTTATGTCCGGAAAACTTTTTGGGAACATTTTCTGAAACATTTCCTGCGACAGCCATCCACCCCCCTCCCCACACCCAAAACGTCTGAGTGAGCACATGTGTGAATACGACAGGAAAATCTCACAGAAAATCCACAGAAAGTGAGTGGGTGTTGACATTGTATGACATTTCCTGGCCGCCGCATGCACGGGCCAGGCTCCGCCCCTCGCCTGATTGTTCCAGCGAATTTCCAGCTGTTGTGAATGCATCTAAACCCGAACACTCTCCCGCTCCGTTCGTCACATGTGATTGTCAGTCTCTGGAAAAGATGCACATTCCCTGGTGTACAACCTGAACACTGGAGCATCACCCAAAACACAACAGGGCCTCTGGTCCATGAAATGATCCCAGTTACAAAGCAACCACGCCGCACACAGGAAGCACACAGGTTTGCATACACTGAAGCCAGTTCAGTTCTGAGCCTAAATGATTATAGCCATATACGTAGACACTTGAGTCCATATATCCAATTACCATGCAGCTTCAGCAGAGGGCGTGTCACTGTTTGCGCAGTCAGGGTTAAATCACCACATCTGCAAGAGGGGCCACAGAATTCAGTTATTAAAAACTACATATGGACTCCAGCTGAATTAATAGACAGGGTCAATTCATCAACATATTATTATGTGCAACAGCCTGTAGCTCGACCTGCTCTTCCCCCGCCAATATGCAAACCATGGAAACGCACAGTCACACTCTGCAAACATGTACAATGCACATCTCTCCATTATTTGCAAGTACATGTTCCCTCAGTATTGATTAGAGACTTGTTGTGTAAGTAGTGTTTGGGGGGGGCAATAAGGACAAATCATTTAAAATGTTTTATTGCCTCAAATCAGCTGTCTCTTGTCTCTTTATGGGCCCGGAAAGGACACGGTGAACAGGTTTTAACAGTCGTCATTCAGTAAGTGCCGCAACACTTAAATGGCTAATTGGTTCTGATGTGAAGAAGCAATAATAAAAAAGTGCCGGCTCATTCTCGAGCTACGTCCCCGTGTCTTAACTTGATATGCGAAGGAAATGGAGACACGTTCTAACCAGATCGTTTCTCTCACACAGAGCGCAATACCAGAATCTACCGTGCAAAACACTACCCCCGCTACTTGCTACTCGCCAAAATCAAGATCCACAATAAAACAGCGAAACAACCCCACGAATTGAAGTCAAACGTATAGTAAAGTGCCTTCTATTCTGTGACAAACTCATTTCTGAGCTCCTCCTCACGGAGTGAGGTTATAAGGAAAAGAGTGGCAGACATGAGGGCAGGTCCTGAGCTACTGAAAAGTCTGCAAGCCGCAGTGTTTGTGAGAAGGCGACAGTGTGTGAGCCCACTGGCAGACGTTTTTATAATGTCTACAAAACTTTGCAGTGTCAGATATAAGTGTATCAATGCCTATGTCTGGTTATTCTGAGCTAACCTTCGAATCCTAACGCACTGTTATCATCATCTTACCCACAGTAAATGCAGGCCAGACATGGATCTTTGATTTCACAATCAAAAAATATCTTAACAAGTACGATCAAGACAAAAGATCTTTAATCGATTGTGCTGTTCCATTTTTCATTTCTTTGAAAAAACTATTTCACAATTGCCCTCTTGGTATTTTTTCATCACAGACCAGTACCAGCCTGTACTAGTCTAGTGTGCAGTAACCACTACAGGGACAGGATACACCATAGACCTCTTAAAAACACAAGAAATTAAAGATACTGGAAAAGTCAAGTTGACAAAGTCGCTGTTGTCATCAACACTGAGTCGGCACTTTTCGCTGGAATACACACCAGAGATTTACGACGGGAGAGAGGTCGCGGAGATGTGTGATGATGCTATTATCTCTTTAGCCAGTGTGGCAGCAGTTTATCACTGCGGTTAATCACTGAGTAATCACTCTCTGGAAGGAACTCCTTCCACTCTCACCACCTTACAGTGATTAGTCAGTGTCCTGTGCCTGGTCTGCCAGAGATAAAGGTCTGACAAAGAGCGACTGAGTCCACTCAGAGACACTTTCTATTAGGTTTTGCATTTTATTTATCGCCTTCCATTCAAACCAAAAAGTTCTTCGTTTTTTTACACTTTGCGATTGATAGGAAGCCATTCTATTGATGGCCGATGAGTCCACAAATCATTGGCCAAGCAAAATGCAAAACGTTTGCTGGTGTCAGCATCCGAAGTGTAAAGATCGCCTTTGTTTCTCTGCTTTGTCTCCACGAAAACTGAGCATCTCTTAGTCCCGAACCGCTTTTGACGACATCAACAACTTTGACTTGTCGATCAAAGCTTGGACAAATGCGACATTTGGTCAAATTTCTTCAGGTTAAAGACTCAAAAGATTCATCTTGTGGGTTAATACAATGCAAACAAACAACAAACAGACTCAGCGCCTATAAATAATCCAGTAATCTATACAACTACAGATGTAATCTGCAGTCACAGCGGAGAGTCTAAGTGCAGATCACTGTTTACTCCATGTCTTTCTTTGACTCTTATGACCCACATGATGCTTGACTGGTGCTCGGGCTCACTCATCTTCCCCTCCACTGACTCGACCAGCTATGGAATGCCATACCAACAGTCAGTCCATAATTCCCGCTCAGCGTTCCCAGTAATCCCTCTTCTCCGGCTGTCCTGAGCCTGCTTCCTTCCCCACAGCTGCCGACTGGCCCGGCTTGCTCTAATAATAGGACAACAATGCTAACCCCACACCCGAAAACGGCACGGCACTACCACTAAAAAAGAAAGAAAGGAGATATTTCGACATCAAAAACATTTGGTCTGGAACCAGTTTCCTTCGCTTGACACTATCAAAAATAACTTTCTTTGTAGGGAATACCATTAAATATTGACAAAACACATATCTTTACAGCTAGATGCAAAAAAAAATTCAACTTTCCAAACTGTTGACATTCATCGCCTCTGTGTCTGTGTGTGTTTGTATGTGTGTGTGGGTACGAGGCAGCAGCATGTAAACACATGTTGGTGTAGGAATGACGACAAGGCTGCACACTCCACTGAGCTGCTACATGTGGTGGAGGAGCTACACAGGACACTGTAATCACGCAGGAGCTGATAAATGAAGACTGCACACTGCTGATGGAGTTAAACACCACCTTGTGCCGCCGCCACAGCGTTTAGGGCAGACATGGTTATGAAGAAACGTCTTTTCTTTTTTTTTAATGTGCGGCAAATGCTGCAAACGCAAAACACCAAAGCGAGGCATTAATGAGAGGAGAGACTTTTCCTCTGATCCTCTCTCGTGTCCCGTTTGTGGACGCAGAGCTCAGGATCACATGAGCCTGACCTTCACCCAGCGACCACATTCCCACCCGCTTCGGTTGGGTCTTCCATGTTTCCTTCAGCCCCAGCTTTGCTCCTGTCTCCTGACAGATCGGCGTGATAGTGCTGCACGTGAGAAGCCTCTCTCCACACCTTCTCCACTCTTTCCACCACCACCCCCCCTCCTCCTCCGCCATTCCAAAGAGAGTGCGGCCGCACTGAATGACCCAGGCCCCCTTTCCCCCTCTCACACAGACTGGAGACAATGAAAAAAGTGCAAGCGCTCACCTCAGACAAGGTCCCACTGCTGCCAGGAGCGCAGAAGGAAAACCATCCTC
>JAFBJQ010001473.1:592644-653683 GCA_016785345.1 Trinectes maculatus
GGGGGGGGGGCTAAAACTCCAACTTCAATTAGCAGGGAACGAGGTGTGAGAATAAAAATGGAGAAGACAGAAACCCAAAGGCTGAATGACATAGTGTGTGAACACTTTGGTGTGTGGGCTATAGAGTTACACATGGACAAAAAGCGAGCAGTGAAGTCCACTCCTATGGACAACTCTGACACGCCCCTCCTTTTATCCTCCTCTCCGTTTGTCTCCTTATTCGCCTCAGTCATCCCTCAACCCCTGTCACTCTGTTTATTTTCCTCATCCCGTCTGTCCATGAATGTGTGAAACCTTAAGAACGCATTGTCACGACTAGGTCTAATCCCGCCTGTACATATGCACGCCTGTACACAGAAAAACATGTGCCCTGATGCACAACCCAACGCACAAAATGTCCTCAGAGAGTGAAGATGATATGTTACACTAAGTTACGCAGACACTGTAGACGGCGTCATTACAAATGTTTGGCTGATGCGTCTCCTGTTTCCAGTAAGGGCAGAGAAAAGATGAGTGTTTCAGCTGCGGGAAAAGTTGGACAAGGGACAGTCGGGAATGCCAACATCTGCCATTTTGAGACAAAAGCACTTGTGTGCGGCACGTGGGGTCCGGCTGCTACCATGCCTACCATGCCAGCAAGTGCTTTTTATTGAAGTATTCCAAAGGGAATGGCTGGAACGGCAGGGCCAGGGGGCCCGGCACTCTGAATTGTACTAACAAGGCCCCTGGTTTCATTAGGACATTCATCACATACCATTCTCACATCTCTTTTCTCTCACATACTGTCAATTATCAAAATCCCCCACAAGCAGCTCATCCACAGTGACACACTGAACTCTCAGTGCCTTGCTGCAAACTGGTTCAATTGTGTTACTGCAGACAGAGCTTTATAACTGCTGATGGCCCCATGCAAAACCTAATTCTTCCTCCCATTAAGCTGGACATGCACGTTGTGGATCTGAAAGCTAAGATTGTATTTTTAAAAAACATCAAGAAAAAATATCTAAATATTGATAAGGAAACGGGCAATTAAACAGTTCTGCAGTGGTAACCTTTAGTGCCGCCTCGGAAATCTTGGAAATGCTCTCACACTGACTGACAGTAATTGTGCTGGTTTTTCACAGAGTCGCTCTCGTTCTATCGCAACCTTATTTACCTTGTCTTTTTTTCTTTTTTTCCCCTTTTTAATTACGTGGTTTCATTAGACAGACATTACACAGATCGGATCAGAATGTGTGACGTCTGACGTCGAACAAAAAGTTCCAGCAGTTCAGCTCAGTTGCGTTGTCATGGTGATTAAAAAAAGCACAGAGATTTGAAATCAACCATTGTTTTTTGTTTTGTTTTGGGTTTTTTTTTGTTGCCGCTTTCTCCAAAACGAAAGCTCTAATTTCAGGCTCAAGCGACCACATTTTCCCACCTTAGCCAGTGAAATCAACACCGCGGTGGATCACGGCAGATCTGGAGCTGGCTAAACCTCATAAACAATGAGGAAGGATAAACAAAACCCATGATTAGGATCAGTTTATCCAACGCTTCTGGCCTCCTGCTTTGATGAGAATCTGTCAGGCGAAGACTTAATCTGCTGGTATTTGCAGACTCTCTGACTTAACCAGTTTACTTTCACACAGTCGGTACTTTCCACCTCCACCTTTTCTTTCAGCCCGTTCCCTCAGCCCTCTGCCTCGCTCTCCGCTCTGTGTGGGACCGGCACGCTCCCATAGGAATAACACAGACGTGAAACGCACATTCCCGACATGTGAGCGTGTAACAGGTTTCATGGATGCGTCTGGCTCCGTTTCGGACCTCAACACTACTGTCTCATAAACTCCTCCGCCCCCCCTCTCCTCCCCCGTCCCTCAGCAGTGCTCCGATGACTGACAGTCCCCCCATCAGGGTGGCTTTCTGACATTCGGGGCCAAATGGAGGCGTGCCACTGTTGCTGCTGGCCACAAGTCAGCTCGCCGAGGTTATTGCTTAGCTCTGCTCTCGCAGTGTTATTTATATCCACCATCGCCAGACTGGAACGTTTGATGAACTTTTCATCTGTCATCTGCTGGGTGGATCTCACAGCTGTGGATCTTTCCCGCTGTGTTTTCCCTGTAACTAACTGTAACCTGCAGGTGTCTTCACAATACAGTTCTATGGTTCCGGACATAACGGTAGACATTTTTCTTTTGAAAGCATTTGAAAGTTCCTGTTTTGCAATCTGAGAGCACAGATTCCATTTAGGACCTGTAAACTCATCTTCAGTGATACAATTACACAATCATATCATTGTCGCTGACCTCCAGTACTACCCCTGTGTATTAACATGATTCAAGTTGAATGTAAATACACAGTATTCAACTCTGATATGAGCTGAGTGCTATGAGTTGACCACTGATATGAGTTAGTAGCCCTCTATGCTTCTTTCTCATTCCTAGTTTTTCGCTGTGTAGCACACTCAGTTATGCACAGAGCCACAGCATTCCTCATGTGTTGTGATGACTGAAAATGTGTGTGAGGTCTGTGTATGTGTGTGTGTGTGACCCCCGTTCTCAGAAACGTTGATAGTTTTCCGCCGCAAACGCGAGCATGGAAAAGAAATAAATAAATCCCATCACAGGCAGTTATTCCAGATGCTTTTTGAGTGGAACGTCGAGTTGAATAAGAAACGCAGCCTCAGCTGGGTGTAGACAGAGTCGCCGTGCTTTTATGCCTGATACCCAAAGAAACTCCAATTAAAACTGTTGCTCACTCAGTGCTTTTCAACAGTTTTTACATTTTCCAACAGTTCTTATAATAATCACTGTCCACAGTAAGGTAGAGCTTTGCACAATACCAATACTTTTCTTCTTAACAATGTGCATTCCCACAACAGACGACAAATGTCAGAGCTTCATCTGCAGCAGGTGGCTGTTAAACCCAGTGTTTACAGCAGGCTTAGCACCAAATGGCAGACAAAAGTTAGCGACTATCATCAGTGAACATACAGTAATGGAGCATTTAGAGTCTTAAGTCGATGGATGGATTTTAGTCTCCATTAGCTCACTGTTTTGCTTTCGCAGCCCACGCACTTTTCTTTTCCCCGATTTGTCGCACACTTCCTGCCCAGGCAGCAACAAACGGCGGATAAAGTTGGCGACTGTTTAGCGAGTAAAGTCAAACTAGTCGATCTAGTCAGTTTGACATCCAAACACTTTACGTAATCAAACGATTGGAGACAGGCGAGATCCCACATCCGGTTACTCGAATTCTCGACAGACCTCAGACATCACTCTTCTGTCTTGGCTGATGTCCCACAAAGTAAGTCTCTGTGCCCAAATGGAGTTGACTTGACCATGAGGCCTGATGTAAGATAACGCTTCCTCTTTTTAAACTCTAGGAACATTTGTTAATAGAGCAGGCCAGTGCCTAAATTGACCCACCAATGCAACACCGAGCTCCAAAAGTCTGGCCCGGAGTTTAGCACATGACAACACAAGCAAGAATAAGTCTTTTATTAAAAGACCAACATTCTTCTGCGACAAAGCCCTGCAGCGCTTTCACCCGCAAGACCACAGTTTCATCTGGATAAAATCTGGGGATTTTTAGAAGCAGAGTCAGAAAAACCCTAAATCGCTGCAAAATGAAAAATGAGTGAAAAGCCCTGTTTTTTTTCCCCTCCACACACACACAGAGAAGAAATCTCTACTGGTTTAATCCTTGTCTGCTCAAAGATCAGCCCTTCTCATCTGGGTCAGAAATACACAGACCTATTTACATGTCAGCGATGGCAACGGACAAGGACTTTTTATGCCTCTCCCCTTTTTACTGTCCCCCTTTACATTCCTTTCAATGTCTGTGTGCTCCAGTAAACGAGTGGTTATGCTCGTTCTAAGGCCTAAATTGGGCATCGCTGCTTGTAAACAGAAATACTTCAACAGCCATTCTCAGTTTACCCCTGACAAAACTGTGGGGCGCGCACGTGTACGAGTTATCCGAGTGACCACTTTCAATTGAACTTGTACAAATACGACCCCGAATGGCTTCTTCACGCACAGAGGAATGCACATGTGGGAAAACGGTAACGCAAAGATGCTGTTTCAGTGCTTTCTCAAGCTGCTGCATATGCAGATATCGCATATCGGCATCTTTGTATGCAGAATACAAAAAGTAACGTGTAATCTGTGAATAATCTGCTGATGGCAGCACTGACGTCTCTCTGCATGCGTGTGTCTGAGCGTGTGTGAGGAGCGGAGACGACTGATGCCTGCAAGTGTCATGGAACTGCGTGAACTCGAGGCTAACATTGATTTTGGGACTTATGAAAGTTTTTGTCACTCAGGAAAAACCTCTTTGTTCTCACTAATTTTGGATACATATGCAAAAGTCGTCTTCACAAGTTCCCTTTCCCCTTTCTTTGTCTCTCCTCCTCATGGCTCAGAGCCCAGTGCATAAAGCAATGTGGCTGAAACGTTGGCGAGGCGCAAGTACGCTCTCCTGAAATATGTTCTCTGTTGACTCATTCCGCTCGCCACATTCTTCATCAGCGGCACAGCAGAGTCCTTCCCGTCGGCTGTGAAGACAAAACATTGCCTCTTCTGGCCCAGTTTATAATACACTATGTCCCCCCCTCCCCCCTCCCATCTAACTATCTAGTTTTTTTTGACTCAAACATTTGGAACAGTGGAAGGAATGAATAAAAAACAAGGAGGCAGCATAAAACGAGAGGGGAGAGAACGAGTGAGCACTCTCACTGGATCCCCCTGGACTGATCTATGTCCAGAACTCTTTCTCTTTCAGTCTCCTCCACCTTCAGTCAAACGTACACGTTCAAATGACCATCAAATGATCTCGCTGCCTTCGTGAAGCATCGGCACACCCGCGACCCTCAGGGTGAAAGAGAGAGCTTCCTGCTGCTCGAGGCTTGTGCCAAAGCAGCCGCAAACTAAACTGAAGACTTAAAAAAAATTCAAAACAACTTGAAATAAGGTCTGTAGAGTGAAATGTCTACAGCAAGCAGCTGATTTCATCACATTGCCATGTAACACCCCCTCACTCCTTAAACCCCCCCCCAACCCAACATAACAGACTGAAGTCTTATTCATTTGACCACAGAGGCCCTACTCAGCAGCCTCACAGCCAACAAGGGGAGCAGAGTTGTAGAGTAAGAGCGACCTGACAGGGAGGAACCATCTAACTCCTGTGTTCACTGACAACTTTATCCACGCCATCACCTTTAACCCTTTCACGGCCTAACTCACCATGCTGCGTCTCCGGATGGGCGCTGTTGTCGGGGTCCATGTTCAACTCACAGGGCGATAGGCATCCGCATCAGCACGCCCATATCCTGAGGCAAAAGTCAGCCGCAGCGGCTCAAACTGCTACCGCCACCACTGTTCTATCCCCCTCCGCCTCCACTCGCCGCGGCCGTCCCCTCCCCAGTCAGAGCTGCCGGCTCTGGTCGGGCCCCTGCAGCCTGCCAGCTCAGCTCAGCCTTCTGCTGTTGTGTTACATCTGTCTGACTGAACCCCTCTCTGGAGTGTGTGTATGTGTGGTGGGGGAATGAGCGAGGGAGAGAGAAAGAGAGCGAGCACAGAATGGAAGGGAGGACAGAGAGAGAGAGGAGCAGTTTCCACAATGTGGTGGTGGAGAGAGAGAGAGCTGGGTGGAGGGAGCTGAATGTTTCCACTTTGATCAATTTTACGCTCAGCATATTTTTTTTCCCTTCATCAGATACAGAACATATCACCATGAGTTTGGAAAACATCAACTCGGCAGAAGAATGTAGAAAACTTCCCAAACACTGCATATGGACATAGACAGTATGGTAAAATTCAGCCCAATACTTGATCTAATGTATTCAAAGTATGCAATTTTTCCTCGTGATTGTATATCAAACCAGCAAATACTGTATATTTTCCACTGAGCTGAACCCACCCAATAAATGGCCCAGCTGATTCTGTCAGCTACATGATTGGTCCTTATCAACACCACTGTTTTCTAGTGCAGTTATGCAGTTGTGTATGTTTCCGGTGTATTAATGATCTTTGTACAATTTCTTCTACTTCTGTAACAAACGGATTTCTCCAATGCGGGATCAATATCTCATCTCATCTCACAACCAGCAATGCACCTAGTTGTTTGCCAACCACCAACAACCGAAGATGGAGAAAATTCACTCTCACCGGCCCGAACAGGCCTGGCTGCTATTGTGACATGCTGTGTGTAGCGGGCTGAATAGGGCGGAGGTGTACTTTGGTTTTAACGGCTCTATGTTGTGCAGTGATTGGCTTCTCTGAACGACGTCACAGCGTGGGAAAATAAGTGCATCCACATGTTTACATCACTACCGCTTGGAGCTAGAGCCATCTTGCTTTAGAAATGTGTAGAGGGCTTGACAGTGAGGGACTCACATGCACTCATGTGATCATGCTCCCAGACTGCCCACAGTCTGCAGTCTATATATAATACATACATACATACATACATACATGCATGCATACATACATACATACATACATACATACATACATACATACATACATACATACATACGTGTGTGCGTGTGTGTGTGTATGGGGTGAGTGAATATACTGCATATACTGACTGAATATATTGCATATAGAGCAATATTCCCTCGTACAGTAGCTGCCTCTAGCTCAACATATATGATATGTTTTGAGTCCGTGTTACTGGAACTGTTAAGACTTTGACAAGGCAAAACAATCCATTATTTAGTAGCGTAATAGCAAAAACAGACTGCAGTGATGGCAGCATGACGTCAATAAATACCACTCTGGCTAATTACGGCTAAGTGTAAATACAAACTGAAGCATAAGAGAGAGACAGTGAGGACTTTGTTAAATTAAACATCAGATAGAATAACAAGATTAAAATACTGTGTTTGAGTCAGTGTTTGGGCTGCGAGACATGTAAAACTCATTTCTAACAGAGTTAACAGCCTGTGGTCAGTTACCCAGCTCCATTTAATCCTATCTGCAATGTTCCGTAAAAAGATATTTAAAAAAAATATATATGGAAGGAGTGAAAACTGAAAAACAGGGCAGCATGTGTCCCAGCATCTTTAAAGAACCAACAGTTCTTCAGAGAACTTTACCAAAGCTGCTAAAAACAACTTCCACCTCAGTAAAATGAAGCTTGGTTGGTCTGGTGGGACTGTAGCAGCCCTCTCATGTCTCCAGCACGTTTGTGCCACAACCACAAAGAGTTCAAAAGAATACTCTTCAGTCGGCGGATGAGACAGGATGAGAGCTCTCCCTGATTTGCTATGGTTTCCTATTCATCACATTGTACTTTTTATTCATCTGCAGCTTATTTAGAGCCTGTGTCACTCCAGGACACGAGCAGCTGGAGCAGAAAATATTTTTAAAAAACTGCTAACATCATCCAATTAGAATTTTTTTTTCTCAAATGACTGATGTGATAATAAATACAGTAAGAGTTTGATATTTTATAATGCATCTGAGCTGATCAGCAAAATCTCTGATAATTACATCACAATGTAATCATGGACATTATCAACATCCAGTAGGATTATGTATCTATGTGTATCTATATTTACATCACAATGTCAAAAGTCAAACCTGGACAACTAAATGAGGTGCACTTTGATCATATCTTGCTCTGTGTGTGCGTGTGTGCGTGTGTGTGTGTGTGTGTGTGTGTGTGTGTGCGCGTGTGTGTGTGCGCGTGCACTTTGAAGGCCGAACAAGTGCAATACGGAGAAAGCTGAGAAATAACCATAAACTCTAAGGCGAGTGAAGGACACCGCTGCTCATTTCAGTATCCGGCCATCATCATGAGAACGTGACCTCACTAGAGAGACACGGCTGATGATAGGAGAGGTCAAGGCATGTTAAACGGAGTGTCCGAAAAAAACACAACTGATGCAATCTTCATGCTGTCCAGGCACAATGTGTCAAGCGATGGTGGGCAACAACACCTCAGGAAATAACTTAACTTAATTAAGCCTAAAGCCTAATGTGCTGCACTTTATACAGGGTGTATACAACCTTGTGTAATGACACGATGAAAAGGCGCTTAAACTAGATAAGTGCTGCTCAATTCCCAGCATGTGCGTGGTAACACTGATGCGTCCCCCTCACGGCCTCAGGCTACTCACCGCTCTCGGTGGACAGCTGGCTGCGGAATTCTGGAAACTGTGTTTCCACTGGAACGCTGATGGTGCGTCGCAGGAGATGGACCTTGCATGACGCCGGGCGCCGCTCCTGGGGTAAAAAAAAAAACAAGGAAATGGACGGGCTCAGAAAGAGAGAACGAAAGCGGCGACCACAGATAAAAGGCTGCATACGCTTAACAAAAGGTGCAGATACGAAGTGGGCGCATGGAGGAGATAGCCCACAGAAGAACGAAGGCAAACAGGGAGACGAGACGTTGGCGATGGAAAGACATGAGAGGAATGTACATACAATAGTAAGAGGGGCCCCTTATCTGGTCCCTTGTGGTTGTTTCTAGTCACCGTGTTTAATGTTGTGTTGGGCCAATAGCCCACAATGGCTGCAGTGGGCTTGATAAACGAGGAGCCATTGGATAAAACAGAGCAGGCATGAGGAGCACATCAGTCTGTGTCGGCCCATATCTTCCCCATAGCTTGCATACCAAATGTTTGGCTCCAACAGATTAAACAGACAAAGGGAGGACGGCTGCGGTGAGAAAGGGCCCAGTGTCCTCACAGCAGGTTGATAACGGCTTATCGAACGTCCTCACACCTCTGAACCCAATGCAACAGCGCTGCTCGTCCTGTTTTGCCCCCCCCAACCCCTCTCCTCCTTTTCTGTCTCCCTCATCCGCTCTGCGAGACGCCTCTTCACTTGTCCCACGGGACGTGGTTTTAAGGACAGATCGCGCTCTGACTTTCTCTGGTGCAAAGACAGCATCTCCTCGCCTGAGCTGTAACTTCAACCCGCAACAGCGTAAAACCAAACAAAAGTCTTAAACGGAGATTGTAGTATAATCCGTGCCTTTACGACAATAATCATAATTTGTCATTTAATAATCCGTCACCTCGCATACTCAGTCAGCTATTCATTATAATGACTATGTGAAGTTACTACATTTATTTCAAACACAGTCTGCTTCTTATTCTAAGATGTGAAAGTGACACCTCTCTGTGTTTTATTACTTTTACATTTAAACCCCCTCGAGACGAGCGACACTTGTGGAATGCTGATATCGTTTCTCTCCTCATCACGTCTCCGTCTCAGTGTCTGTTTTCCTCATTTTTGGCTTTCTGTTTGTGCGAGCGATCGTTTGTCTTACAATAAGGGACGTGTCAGAGAGGTTATGCGAATGGATGAGGGCCTAATTGCCTTTGGCAAATAAGGCCACAGTCAGCTATTAGGTAAACATCCTATTCCAAATGACGGCATCAGCATCGGCTCCTCTCGCTTCTACTTTTTTTCCCCCCAGTGTCGAAGAGAAAAACAGAAAACAGAATGAGACAGAAATGGATAATGCATAAAGGCCATAAATGCAGGAATAAAAAGTAGAGCCAATGTTTACTAAAGCCCCTACAGCAACTACTTCCCCAGTCGGCAATAAATCAAAGCTTTCCTTCATGGACTTTTAAAATTCCGTCTGCTCACGTTGACTTTTCTTCCCTATTATTTATGAACCATACATTTTTCTTCAGTCCAATGTTTTCTAAGCCCTGTACAAAACACAGGAAAGCAAAGGCCATGTACAAATTACAACCATTTATGTAAAAAAAATAAATAAACCCAACAAATACCTGAAAACTCAAAACTAACTTGTGTCAGTACATGTGCTTCAGTACGTTTAATGCTGATGCTCTGATCCATTCAACTGAGCTCGTTCTGTTGTCTGAACCATGTGGTCCAACCTTCATCAGGAACAAGCCATTATGAGGCTGCATATAATCATTTTGACCTACGGTTGGCTGACATAACAGTAATCCTGCCGTGTGATGACGACCTTTCAGAGTCTGGGTCTCTAAAAGCTGTTGGTCTTTGTCACGGCAAAACAAAAAGCCCTGCTGGCGGGTCGATATATCAGTCATGTCAGAAAAAAAAAATTAAAAAAGAAAACAAAGCAGAAAAATTCACTGATCTGCCACGGCATTAAAACCACTTAACGGTCTAAATGTTCTGCGTTATTCATGTGGCATTTGTTGATAAACTTGTCAGAGGGGGGCTTTTCTGTGGAATTATAGAAGACCGTTTGAGAAATATAGAGCTATAATATATACAGCAGTTTATAATACAACTGGAGAACGTTGCCATAGTGATTATTTTTTGTTGCGATGAAAGATAAAAGTAGATACTGCACATGTGCATATATACACATACATACATTTTTTTTATGGATGTTAAGCTTGGTTCAAACTTTTGGATGAGCCAGCAGTTTGCCTGGCCCATGTTATGATGGATGCACACGATTGTCAAGAACACTCAGACAGGCTGTAGCATTCAAAGGATGAATGATGGTGCGAAGCCTATGGTGTGCCAATAAAATATTACCCACACCATTACAGCACCACCAGCATGGATTATTAAGACACGGCAGGTTGAGGCCGCTGCTGCTCCACCATCCTCTTGCCTCACATGAAACAAGATTTATTAGCCCATATAATGTTCTATTCCAGCCAGTCCTCAATAGTGCTGGTGAGCCTGTGCAAGTGATAGAAGGGTGATGTCCAACTAATTTTAGACTTGTCCCCACACACACACACACACACACACACACACACACACACACACACACATTTATATTAATACTTTTTGTTTTTTGTGAAGAACTAAAAGACTAAAACTAAAACTAAGCTAAGATAAATGAAAACAACTAGGATGCACACACAGAGGTGGGAAGAGATTAGAAAGACAATGGTGACAGATTGACAGAGGGACATGACAAAGACATTGTACTGTTTGCTCTCACCACCTCCTCCTCACTCCGGAGCAGCATCTGACAGTCAGCAACCACGCAGTACTTTGGGTTCCACGCAGTTCGCTCTTCACAGGAGTGACCACGGGACATCCGGTGCCTCGCTGGACACCGCATATCTAGAGAGGAGAAGAAACACAAAGGCAAAAAGAATACAATTAATTTGTAAAAGAAGGACCGCTATGTGCACTTGATATCTAAGTAGGATGGAGTGTAATGGCCTAAAATAGTAGTAATAGTAATAATAATAGTAAATAGCCAAGTAGTAGTCATAGTAAATAGTCTAAAATAACAGTAATAGTCTAAAATAGTAGTACCGTATTTTCCGGATTATAAGTCGCTCCGGCGTACAAGTCGCACGAGCCATAAAATGCATAATAAAGAAGAAAAATACATATATAAGTCGCACTGGAGTATAAGTCGCATTTTTGGGGGAAGTTTATTTGATAAAATCCAACACCAAGAACAGACATGTCATCTTGAAAGGCAATTTAAAATAAAAATAGAATATAGGCAACAACAGGCTGAACAATTGTACGGTATGCTAACGTTACATGACACATAAACAACGAACTAAGAACGGTATGTTAACATAACATACTAAGAGTTATTCAGATAACTATAGCATAAATAACATGCTAACACGTTTACCAAACCATCCGTGTCACTCCAAATCACTAAATCCAATGAGATCGTCATCCTCGGTGTCACTTTCAAACAACTCCGCTAACTCAGGAGTAGAAGATGCAGCGCTTCCTCTTCTACGTCGCCAATGTTTTATCAATTCAATTATCAACACAGGTCTAGAGCGCCTTCTTGCGGTTTAGTGTGAAAATAACATGTGACAGGATATAATAATGTGTTAATAATTTCACACATAAGTCGCACTGGAGTATAAGTCGCACCCCCGGCCAAACTATGAAAAAAACTGCGACTTATAGTCCGGAAAATACGGTAATAATAATAGTCAGTAAAAGAGCAACAATTGGGTGTTGTGTTTAATTGGCCACTCAAATGTGATAGAAAAGCTCCTATTAAAATCTTGCAAATAACAGCTTTCCATTGCTGCGCACAAACACAAAGGTTTAGATCACCTGATAGTGCATCTCTTACGTGCTGCATTGTTTGTGTGTAGTTCAAGTACAAGCTCATGTGGCCCTGTTGTGGTCCATGAAGAGGAACAGCAGAGGTTTTCATCTGGGCTCTTGAGATGTGATGAAAAACACACTTTAAAATCATCAGTGTATTTCCAGAGGCCTGTGTAGTGTTTCAAAGTGAATCTTTCATTGCACTGAGATGTATATTATTCATAGAATAGTTTTTTTTTGGGTCAACTATATTTTAACAATCTTATTTACAATACAGTGGCGTTAGAGCTCCTGAGTATGTAAATGTCACACACATCCACTGCAGGTTCGTCACAACCTGGTGTCTTTTTGATCTTTTTCTCTCAGTAACTGCTTCATATCCCTGGCAGCCCCATCACCACTATTAGAGGCTAAGTATCTAGTGCACAGTCACATTAATGCACAAAGACACAAACACACACGCACAGGGAGATGCAGCTGCTGCACACTGCGTCTGGCCTGATCAGCTTACCGTCACGTCGTGGACAGGGAAAGGTCAAGCACACACTGACAGGGTTTGGATCGTGGTGTTGGTGATATGATGTCATTCAGAATTAGTATAACAAGCTTTAAAATCATAAGACGAGTTAGACGAGCGATGGGAGGGCGACAGAAACTGAAATGTTAAGTCGAGCTTTGCTTCTTTGAATGAGGCTGGGATTTTTTTTTTTTTACTGGCACAACATCGCGTTCCTCCAGCAGATCTGTGTAAGAACTCACTGACTCTGACAGACAGACCGAACCAAGGACTGATGGCATATTAATACATGATCATTTTTTCATGGCCCTGCTGATTTATTGATCAGCTGTATGACAGATACGCACATGATTGCATCTGCTGTCAATCATTCATTCTGCGGGAGCTGCTCTCTGAGGCACTGTGCTGACACAGCACTACGGGGAGAGAAAAACAAACTTTGCAATATTAAGCAGTGGTCCTCCGCTGCCTGATGTGACAACCACAAAGTTCATTTCTCCAGGCTCTGATAACAATGAAAACAAATGACGAATCTGAACTGATATCCAGCACACTGGCGCATATGTCATTTCTAAATAAAAACAAATACCAAAATAAAACGGCGCTTTAACAGCAGTAATAAAAATTCCACGAATCACTAATTACTGCAACTTATATGTTTGATGTGGTACATTTTTCCATTTGACAACAACAAACACAGTTTTCCGAACAAGAGGGAATGATTAGGTTGCACATTATTGTGCTGTTTTGTGTCGCTACTTCTCATTGTGGGATGGCGGGGGAAGGGGACAATAGATTATGCATTCATCGCTCGAGTGCGTGTGTGGCATGGATGAGTGTTGTGTACTGTTTGTGAAAGATAAGCAGCGTCCAATCAGATCCAAGTGTGGCCTCGCTATATTTGCATATACTTCCACTGTGCAGCTGCCTCCTGCGTTTGTCACGTTCATGGCTGAGATCAATAACGGGGCGGTATTAGCATTTTTTCCCCCCCCTCAGCATCAATCGCTTTCCTTGGCAGTATGACAATAAACCTTACCTCCCACAACTTGTGCAAAGTCCCTCCATCAGGTATTGATAGAGCAAATATAAAAAGGCCCTAATGGTATTAGATCAATGCTTTCGGTTCAAAGGGGAGACGCTTTGCAATCACTTTGTGCAGACTACCTGCTTTCCTGTTCTTGTAACAATGTAGAGAGTGACTGGGTTAGAGCACATAATCGAACATATGGGTTTTACAGCAAAGTCCAAACGCTGTGGAGGCGAGGCAGTATGTAGGCCGACTTGTTGATTTACCGAGCTGAATGCGTTTGGTGGATAATCCGAGGTGAGTCAGAGCCAACTTTCTTGATGTTTCCGGATTTGCTCTCACCAGTTCCAGAAAAATACAGAGGTTAGTATTGACGTGACGGTCACGTAACAGTTTCTGTCCCTGCTTCTCCCACATAATGTAGCCCTTTGCCTCTTTAGCTCAGCTAAAGTAGATTCCTGAAGGAGTCAGAATTTTCCAAAGCTCCAGATATGGAAGGTTCAGATCCAGGAAAACGTCTTTCCAAAATACAAATAGGATTCACTTTCTATTTAAAGTATTGGTTTATTGTCTACAATATCCAAATACAATCCACTTATATTGTGAATTCTTTGCGTAAATACTTATGGAGCATGGGATGCTGAAAAGACCCTTTCTCAGGAAGGACTCTGGAGGACCCGGCTACTGCACATGCTGGCTAACTGGAACAACCTCTGACATCAAAAATGGAGGTCAGCCATGATTTATTTTATTAGCTACCTCTGTTCGTTTTGTAGTGCACACAAAAAGTGTAGTATCACAGTAGCTTGGTTGGACCTTGAAGAGGGACTGAGGTCTGATTTGGGATGAAGCCGTATTCACACATGCTTTTCAGGAACCCATATCTTACCCCAAGCGTACTGACTGACGGGCAAACGACTTTGAAAACGCTGCGCTGTCATTTTTCGCTGCGATACAAATGATGAGTGCAGTCGTTCTTGCTTGACTGTTCGTTTTGATTTAATGGAAGCGAGAGCACAACAGAATGTTTGAACTCTCGGTGATGGAACGTGATTTGGAAAAAGGGAACAGAGAAAGGTGGGGGCTGATCATGACCAGTGGCAGACGTGCTAAAAGCAGAGACGTATGCATTGAAAAGGCACATCATAAATCCTGCCTGTCTTCATGCTCCTGGCTACACCACTGAGCTCTGATGAAGCTCTGAGAGATTTAGAGCCACCGGATCTGCACCGGTGCCGAGAGGCTTCATCATAGAAAGCAACAGACACATACTGTAGGCCACAAGTTCAGAAAATATACTCTCGCTGTTTTATTTTTTTTTCCAGATATGCCATGATCCTGCAACAAATCATAAAAGATAATGGAAATGGAGATGATCTGAATAAGACTTTGGCGGTCTCCTGGCATCCATTGCTCTAATGGATGTCTTACTGCTACTGACAACCAATCATGTGCAAAACCCATTGTTGTCAAATATCAGGCTCGGAGACATGGCAGATTTAAATGTGTCCAAACTGCATGAAGACTCGACTGGCATGAATCCAGAAGAGCCGAGTCAACCACTCGGTGGCACAATGGAGGAAGCTGGATAAAAGGAAAGAAAATAGTCCCTGTGGCCGCAGCTGCTTTTTGCTTTTGCACAAGGCTGTGATGTGAAGCTTCTGGTCATCAATTAAAACTTTATCTACAGCTCAGTCAAATGAGGAAATGATCAAAGTTCAGCGTTCTGAATATGAAAGCGTGTGAATTACTGTCAGGATGGAGCACACGAGCTGCTGACGTTGTCTTGGAGACACTGGTGCTGATGTAACCACATCCAATGACACCTTGGCAGGATTTTAAAGAAAACACGGCGCGGCGGAAACATCATGTCACATGCTGACCTCCGGTGGGCGCTTCACATATCTGAGACTGATTAGACGGAGAAAAAGGCTGCACAAACACCCCTTTGGCTGTACTGATGATGGCAAGACATTAACCCCACCGTCTATAAAACACTTTCTTTAAGAGTAGGATCATATATTATCTGAGACAGATAAGATCATGTTTTAGAGGTCAGACTTTAGTGGATTAAATCATGAATGCAGAAACAAGGGATATACAAGAAAACACACATGCTTACACACGCTTACACACACACAGTGACACTGACACCTGGCTGCACTTTGGGACAAAGGAGCAGTTTTACCTTCTATATTTCTTTTAGTTGATACTGAGACAATGTGTGAAAGAATAATATGGGAAGACAAGTCATCAGTTAATTTGTTAACTTCTCTGGTTGAACAGCTGCACTGTGAAAACAGAAAAAATATATATCTGCAAGCAACATTGTGTCCCAGTGTTGCTGACAGCAAAGCCACTTAAATGCAACTGGTGTGGAGAATCCTAAATGCATAAATAACATACAGGTGCACCCATTAACATATTTACATCAAGATCATGCCATTGTATTCTGTAGGTGTGTCGAAAATGTCCTGTAGTAAGAAGATTTTTTTAAAAAGACAATGGATCCAGCCTATTCACTTCATGTCTGGGTGAAAACAGGTAAGAATATGAATAGAAAACCATGAATTCAAATAGGTCAGTTCTGATTCTCAGTCTGGGGCCCTGCAGCTGTGAACTCCTGTCATCTTTATTTCCAAGGCTTGACTTAATAGTAGATTTTGATTCATCGCCCTGAGCTGGTGAGTGGGAGCTGGCAGTGCTGCACGTGACTGTAATGGAGGAGATATTTGCCGACATACAAACTGACCCAGACGTTGAACTCTCTCAGTGGCTGCGTGGTTGAACATCTCTGTCAGGGAGGAGATGTTCTTGCTACAGTACATCACAAGGTCTGTGACCTATATGCCACTATACACACAAAGGACCAAAAACACACAAAGCCTTATTTGAAACTGAATGTGCAGCCAACTCTCGACAGCTTTGAGGGTTGGCTGAAAGTTAAGTGTAAAGTAAGCACATACAAATAAGTGCTTTTAAGTTGTGAGTAAGTAGACACTGTATTTGAATAAGCGGGGAGAGGGCACACATTGTGGTACATGCAGGCCTACTTTTTAAAGAGGACTTTAAATGAAATGAGACTGATGATGGCCTAAAGCTGAGCAGCAATGTGAAAAAGAAAAACTAAGCATTGCATAACACGGTCTTAATGAAGACAGTCATGAGTAGACAGAATGAGATCTGTCTGGAGTATAAGGTTTGATGGTACTTCAGAGGCCTGGGCTCGAAATCTGAAAAGCATCGCTTCCTAAAAATGTGCAAGTTAGAATTTAAGACGTTGGATCTATCTATCTATCTATCTATCTGTACGTCTAATAGTTTTTTTCAATGAAAACATTTGTGAAACCCATCAATTAGTGTCAGACTAATAATAAATCAATTTGGCATGTCCACCATAGAAGATATGCAGCTGACTGGCTGATTTAGTGAATTTAAACGATAAAATAACAAATAAAAAAGACCAACACTTATTATAATCCCAAATTGTTGGTCCCTAAATGACCAATAAATTATTTGTAAAAAATGGTAAACTAATTCCCTGTAAGCCTCCAACCCTGCTCCACTGAATTATGATGCATTCATTTCCTTTTTAATCTGTGGCTCAGGTGCAGTGTGGACCCTCAGGCAGTCAGGCTTCATTGCTGGCACCTGTGTAGCACCAAACACAGGCCTGGTTTATGCTGCCTCACTGCTGCCTGGCCAATATGTGTGACTATATTTCTTACATGGACACCAACTATTAACCTTATACTGGATATAACATTATTTACTGTATATTAGGATGTTTGCATGAGGAATATGAATGCAGAATATACATTCATATTTCATTAGACATTGTTTCAGAGCATTGTTTGCTTTTATCTTATGTCTATATCACATCGATTGCTGTGAAAACTGTAAATGGAAATTGTAATGTGATTAAGACTGTTTACATCATGCAACTAAAGTCTCAATACTTATGTCTTAATCTGATTATAGCTCATTCTGAGGATGGCTAATATCCCAGTTAAGGTGAAAATGTCCATGAAAAAAGAGAAAACTGTTGTTGTGGGCATAGGTGTGGTCAACATACACACACAGGACCATATGTACGTATATACATGTATTATGTACATATCCGTGTGTTTCATTTTGTCACATTACATTTATTATGTAGCCGTTTCTATCTGTCTTGTTTGCTTTGAATTCTGGGAAATGCACTACTTATATTTCAGGATGTGTTTGTTTTCATCTTTTGTGCAATTTGCCCTTTTGATTGAGGAGTTTTTTTCCCCCGCACACATTCAAACTGTCACAATAACAGTGCCGGAGCAGTCACACAAAATGTACTGTCATCAGAAAACACGCTGCGGGAATGCATCACTCACGGACGCTGAGAATGCATGTTGTTCCACTCACTCTGCGTTACACTTTTGTTACTGTGAACCTTCACATTTCTCTCTTGCACTCACACACACATGTAATCCTGCCTGCCTGCCACTGCCACCTGCTCTGTCACTGCTGCAGGCCCGTACAACACACTTAAGGCTAAATTATGCCTTTGTTGTTCATGCCGCGATTGCACCGCCAATAACAGCCATCTGTCTGGGAAGTTGATGAAGGAAACTGTACATCACAGTCACCTTAGGGCCGTGCTGTTGTGTTGTTCTGCTTGCCCAGAGATTAGATGCAGCAGAGGTGACGTGACTCAGGCTGAACTGAGGGATGTGCTGGTAATGATTTCACCTGGGAGCTTGGATGAAGCTGGTGATGGGTGACAGGCGAGGTGTCACAGCAGGAGTGATGTCTGAAGCGTCGGCGAATCATGAACAACACGCGGCAGCCACAACACCGTTGCGTTTCGTCTCCTTTCGAATGCTACTGCGCAATTTTAAAAGAGTCAGTGTTTTTCTTCATTGTTTAAACTCTAATTGTGGAACTGCGATGCAATGTTTCAGTTTTTAGATTTTGCACGACTATTCCAATTCCATCAGCACTACTTGTAATCTATCAGTAACATAATTATGCATCTTGCTTCCCTTATGTCTCAAATCTGTAAATAAGCATCAAATATACAGTATCTATGATCCTGCATGCACTGTGGTCTGATTGGAGGGGAACAGGAAACCAAGTCCAAAAATGTCATTAAATTCTCATGGTAGTAATAATTCCATTTTGCAATAAAAGGAAAACAAATATCACGACGGCTGTCAAGAAAAGAAAAAGGAAGTAAAAGACAAGCCAGTGTGTCTAGTCTATGGGGATGTGCTCTGTGATATATTATCGTCATACTTCACTACGGCTCGACACATATTATCACACAAGACCGTTTTACCTGGTGCATGCTGGGATAGGATGCTCCTGAAATAACACCATAAATAAAGACTGTCATGTCTTGTTTCTGTTTTGGTATTATTTCCTGTTTTATTTTGAAACCCTACCCTCCTCATGTTAGGTCGCTTCCCACTTCCCTTCATTGTCCTGATTGTCATCACCGCCTTGATTGTTTCCACCTGTTTCCCTTCCTTCAGTTAAATAGTCTGTGTTTCCCTTTGTCTTGTGCCAGTGTGTCTTAGTCTGTTGACCGATATCACGAGCATTCTGATTCCAAGCCATAGTCTTTGTCATCGCAATTTGTAAGTCGATATTTCTCTTTAAGAGTATTTTTTGTTTTGTAATTTTGATAGTTTTGTTACCTTTCCATAGCCATTGTTTTTGTACTTTGTCAGATTGTTTTTCCTCCCTTATGGAGTGTTTTCAGTTAGAGTGATTTTGGTTGTACTTTGTATCTTAGATAGGTTTTTTCCCTTTATGAGCTTTATTGGAGATTTTGAGTTGTTACTTTGATAGTCGCTTTAGAATATAGAAAAATAGTTTGTCAAGTTTCATAGCCTTGCTTTTTCACTCTGGAAAAGAGATCTTTGAAAATAAAAGACTGTGAATCAAATCTCTGCTCCTGGGTCCTCTCTATATATATCGGCCTGACAAAGACGAAACGCATCTTCACTTTGGCAACGACGTAATTAAAATCGCTGGCTTGTTTAAAAATACAGCAGATGATGCAAAGTGGCGTTAAATGACGTACGCAAATGACATTTTCGCTGTTTATCTTCAGTGAATTGGGGTTGAAATGGAGTCAAAATGAAATACGTTGTCTTATTATTCACTGCTTTGCACTCAGAAAGACTTACACTGGCTCATTATGTGCAACTGGGAAACAAATCACACAATAAAAATTTAAAATGTATTCATTCTCAGTAACAAACATCTAACCTTGCATTCAGTCACTGCAAATCAAGAATAAACTTGTAACGCTCATGTCTTTTTTTAACCTCTGGGTTAATTAATTCATTGAGCTGGTGCTAATCAAATTAATTACATAACTAATGAGAAATGAGTGTGCACAGTCCAGTTCTCAGATCAATACCCAACAGGACTGTCCTCGTCACCAAGGACAACAACCATCACGGCCACAGGCCGAGCACGGCACATGTAACCAGACTCCACTACTCTTTAACAAACCAATCTGCTTGTTTCGTTATGTTTTTTTTATTTTAATCTGTCACTTTTGTCTGTCAAATTTCATGTGTGAGCTAAATCATTGCTTAATTGTTTAATTGTGTTGAAGACTGTGAAACAAACTCTTTGCTGAAAAAGATTCAACTGTAACAGACTCAACACAGGAAGTTTAAGAAAAACAGGGAGGTCCCAGTTAAAGTAGCACAAGCCTAATTGTTGTATATAGGTCAGAAAAAAAAGCACTGATCCATATGTACTTTCACAGCTGTGCTTTGGATGTGAAGCAGTCGCAGGCGCTACTCCACCTTAAGGTGCTCCCTGTGCTCCTTTTCCACATGGAAAAGGCAACACCTCCTATTTTTCTACAATAACAATCATCACGTTTATCACTCACGCGCGTGCATGACATGAAAAATACACAAACAGGGAAACAGACAGATGGATCTTGAGAGAGAGAGACGGGGAACTGGATGGAGTAGCCAGGGAAACAAGAGGATGAAGAATGTGGCATTTAGCGGTGACAGAGAGGGAAGCGAGATGGGAAATGATGCAGGAAAAGGGAAAAGGTGACAGAGTTACAAATGGCATTTTGCATTTACCTGACACGGGATCTGAAGACACGTTTTCTGGGTGATGCATCTTGACTGCCGGCTCCAGTGTGAGGTTGTGCGAGTGTGTGAGTCCACAGCGAGCCAGCATGCCTCAGTGTGTGTTTTGATGACGGGAGCCTGCGTAGCAGCTCTGGGGAGGGGAGCGAGCGATCATCAGAGTCAGGAGGAAGGTGGAGTCGAGCTTCTTTTATTGCCCTGCCAAGTGTCTTCACTCGCTTTCTCCATTTCTCTCCCGCTCCTCCACGTTTGCTCTGAGTGTGCAGGTCCTGCAGGAAGCACATGTGCCGCAGATGAGGATTTATGAGGCACACAGTGGCAGGGAGATGGGAGGAGCGCGGGGAGGAAGCTGAGGAAGAGGAGGTGCTGAGGAGAGGAAGAAAGCAATCACCTTTAGTGAAGGCTCACTCACTCAGGCACTGAGCCGTTACTCTTCCCTCCCCTCCATGTAACCTTGCAATGCAAAACACCAAGCCAGTTCAGGGCTTCGCTGTGCCACAACATCTCTCTGGCTGTGTAAGATGGATGTTACGTAACTTCACCAAATCAAAACTACACTTATCAGCTACATTAAAGCCATTTACCTCCATCATGTTCAGTACGTGCAGAACCTCTGTATGTGCAACACCCTGTGTTTGTTGTTGTGTACTTTAAAATGGAAATGAATCAAAAGTCAGATCTCTATAATTTGTCAGAGAGATAATATTAATAATGTCCTTCAACTTTTTGCGAGATGAATGAGAGTTTTCTCTCTCAGCTGATTAAAACCCCTGGAGTTATTAGATGACTGTTTGTGTGTGTGTGCATGTGCTGTCTTTCCAAAACACACAATTATGCATGGCCGCTTACATATGTCATTATGAACGCTTGGGTGCATTTTGAAACGAGCACTCTTTTCCATCGATTTCACAAAGATTTCCCCAAAACACCAATATGATACTGTATGGCGTGTAATAATTAATCATGTAAATGAGGTTTGATGATTGATTACTGTCCTCAGTTAGCTGTCAGTTAGCTCGGCATCATTTCAGACCACCAGTGTCCACATTCAGTTGTACACAGTGGTTAAAGTGGGATCTGACAGGTGATGGGGCACAGTCGGGGAAAATGGTGCAAATGGTTGCAAATAACTGAATCTGTTTGGTTTTTTTGTACTGAGGGCACAGGCTAACAGTGCTAACAGACACATGGTAATACCAGCACACACACACACATACACACACTTACACACACACAAAAACACATGGGCAGACCATCAAACACACAAACCCTCACACATGATGCAATCGAAACAGCACCCATGTACATTTGTACTCAGACCAATTTTGTGGGGGTTTTCTTTCAGGACAGGTCACATGACCAGCTGCTCTTCTGTTCAACACCCAGTTCTTGCATATTATAAACAAGGTGGTGATCAGCCGTTAGCAGCATGTTAGCGTTCTGCTGCTCATCATATCTAATAATAATCGAAAACTGCCAGAGCCCTCTTGACATTGAAATTCTGTTTGAGTTGTTTAATGTTACAAAACTTCATCATCGACTTCAACTGAAATTAATCCACTTACTTTGACTACAACTGGCGGACTGGCACGTGACCGACGCACTCGCTCCAATTTAATGAAATATACGACACAGCGGGAGGAGACCGCGGTGTTAATGGGGGCGGGGCCAACAGAAGGGGATACAGTACTGGAGAGGTTGTGGGATACTGCGCTCTGATTGGTTGAGCATCTAGGCGCATGGTGCTCCGTTCCGGCCCTCTTTAATCACTGGTTGTGCGTCATGTGAAGGTCAAGCTCTGCTCACAGTTTTTGTGTATCTGGTCAACATGTGCTGCCTGTGTGTCAAGTGGACTGATACCACTTTATAGGCTATGTGCTGTGTTAAATATAAAACACCATTCTCTGCTGAATTAAAAAAATATCCATTGTGTTTTACTGCAAGAATATTATTTCATACACTACTTAGTCTGTTTCTTAAATGTGCTATTTATAAATTGTTGTGCCATTCACAGCAAACATGGAGGAGAACTCTCACAAAAAATAATCTTAAATCTGGTTTATCATTCATGCCTCAATAGGTCAGATAGGTGTGTGTGTGTGTGTGTGTGTGTGTGTGTGTGTGTGTGTGTGTGTGTGTGTGTGTGTGTGTGTGTGTCTTAGTAGTTAGTAGTTTATTGAATAGCTCAGTGGGAGCCTGTTGTCTGTGTCTGGTTCTTACAGCTGATTCTTAATTATCTCCACCATGCTTCTGCAACCCAGGGAGAATTTAATGAAACACAGGAAATAAAGGAGCCCGCCATATGTCTCCATGTTTACACATCCTGGATAATATTCATGTAGAAGTATACGGTGTGGTTATTCTTCATTTACCATGACATATACTGTCTATACTGCCTTTGAGAAATACAGAGGTTCCTTTTGTCTTATTTAGCAAAGTGAAAATGAAGAAGATATGAAAAAGACATACTATACAAATAATGAAATTTATCCTAAGACCAAACTTGATTTTGTATAAATATAGCTGGGACACCATATACCCAGTGATAGGTATGGCCTTGGGAAATAACCAAAGCCAGTGTGTTTAATTTTAGAATCTGTTCACAGATATGACAGTTACCTCAATATGAATTGCAATCTGCACGTTTCTCATGCATGTTGAAGCACCGCCATCTAGTGAACTTTCACTAAACCTGCAGTTCAGAGTGTTCATTTTCACTGTTTTTTCAGTCTATAATATGTACCATTATTACTCGCACCAGATGGATAGAACTAAGGGCCATGCATGAATATACACGCTGTGCATGCACATCTAGTTTGGCACATGTGTATGAGTCGGCAGTGATGTCACAGCCAACAACAATTGGCCTGATCTCTGGACCTGAAGAGGAGGATTACTCTGGCTCCAAAGACACAACACCAGACTAAACCATGTCTGCAGTTTCTTTGTTACGGCCTCATGCCGGACAACCCTCTCAGCACACTGATGCTTTGAGCAGAGAATGACATGTTACTTCATCCTCTGTGTTTCTCTGCAGCTTCTTTTGGTGTTACACAAGACGCTAGTAAATGCTGCATTATTTAAAACTGTAGAGCAGAACAGAAATTCACCATTATGGTGTAATTACCATTTTGGCTTTGGTTGCACACATAGTGCACGAGGCAAACTGTTCTGTGTCACTAACTGCAACCTTTTCCATCAATAGAGGAAATATTAACACCACACGTGCACTGTGGTTGGAGCTGCTCTCCTGCAGCCTGACAGATCAATCGGGTATTGAACTGTAGGTACAAATAGATTGCTCTGACATCCAGTTCTTCAGATTGATGCTGGGCAGGTTCCTTTTTGCTGGGACTCAGCGTTTTTGAAAGCAGCTTTAAAAATCTTGTGACTTTCAAATCTCTAACAAAGTTACATTCATAAGATATGAAATCTGTTCATAACAAAATATAAAGGTTTGAAATTGTTATTTATTTATGGGCAATATTCAGTTAGAGGAAATACATGACAGTAAAAGAATATTTACCTGACCACAGTCATTTTCAGAATAGTGATGCCATTTTGGGGTTATACCCCAAATACGGTAATTTAAAAAGATGAAGCTTCAGGAAGAGCATAATTAATCAAATGCAAATATTTAACACACACAAAAAACATTCAGACTGCAATGGTGCCAGTATGAAAATTGCATCCATACAAGTGCTATAATGCATGAGATTGACCTCCACCATGAAATGACACTTTGTCGTTTTTGCAGTTTCTCAGTTTGTGTTGTGATCAAATGGGATTCGTTAACATATTTCATTTCCACATTCTAGTGAACAGCCAATCAGAAACAAGTATTTTCTGTGTATAAAACTCTCTGGAGGATTGAACTCCATTCTCCACAGTACACTGTGGAATTCACTGTGAAAAGATCAGAGCGACAAGATAATGTGAATGTTATGTATCTAACTGTTGTTCAGTACTGTGCTTCCTCACTCTGATCCAAACAGCATGCACACGTGTTTCGTTTCTTTGTTCGGTGACTCTCCATGCTGAGAATGGATTTGAGTTCAGCGTTGTATCAGTCATCTGCTATGGCTTCATCCATCCACCTCATGTACGCCAGACTGCCGTCCTCCACTGACAAGCTGAGGACTTCTGGGTTTGCATAGGGATGAACCAACCTTGAAGTGACCCACATAAACACAAGCATGTCAGAAAAATATTTACATACGCATTTGCATTTTCTGTACTTTTTCTTTTTAGTCCTTATCAACAAATACCAGTGCTGCTAATGCTGAATCCACAGGCAGTACAAAAAGTATAAACGGCATTAAGTGGTTCAAAACTTTAATTTAATGTACATTTTGTGATGCCAAAGCTGAGATAACCCTGTATTACATAAGATGAAACCTCACCTGACATAATCTATGACTTGCTGGACCCTGGAGGTCTTCGTCTTCACCAGCTGCAACAACAACATCTCATCTTACAGTTCTGCCTTCTATTTCTACTGCTGAAGTGCATGGTGATCAGAAAAACTATACCATCAGAATCTCACTCGCCTCCTGGATTTCACCTTTCCAATAGTACCTGAGGGGGCAGAGAAGACATTATATATATATAATAGATATATAACGTCCTCATGTATTACGTCAGCACACAAGGGACTGTAGATTATTACAGGACTAAATGTACCACTGCACATATGACGTGCAGAGCCTGTAAATTCTTCAAAAAAGCCTATGAAGGAGAACTGTATTTCCTGAAAGAACACAACAATCAAACCTTGTACAACCATTTCTTATGGCCACAGTGATTTACAGTGATATTGTCAAAGTGCTCAGTGGGGATGCCAAGTGCAAAACTGCCTATTTTGGACCGCATTTAAGCGCGTCGCATGACAAATGTGGCAATACATGTTGTAACGCAAGACTAAATAGACCTGGATTTCACTGAGACTTATCATTACACACATGCACTCGCATGTACAAAACCCCTGATCACCCCCATCAACACAGTCACCCGTAAACTAATCCAACCATCCTCCAACCATTTTTAGGCTCTGTTTGGGTTCTGATGGTAATATAGCTTTCTCTGTTCATTCTGCTTTCCTTCCTTGCTCCTCATATAGTTATGCATTAACAGGAACGCTAATCCATGCATATAAACACATGGCTGCTTTGAAGGCTACCTGCCATTCAGTGTCTAATGATAGGATAACTGATAAACAAGAGCCCTCAGGTTGAGCCCATTCACCTACTGGTTTCCTTGGCAACCAGGTTTGCAGCAGAGATGAGAAAAAGAACACAAGTGTTTAAGAGTGCAATTGTGTGTGTGTGTGTGAGAGAGAGAGAGAGACAAAGAGAGAGACATTATAAATAAGCTATTCTCTGTGGTTGTGGGTAAAAAGCTGTGTCAAGGCAGGGGTCAAACATGAGTTACATTGTGGAGGTCCTGGCGAGAATGTTAATACTGGCTGCCAGACGCCTCTCCATGATGGCTCTGGAGGAAGAAGACAGAGGGATTGTGGATGGAAACAAAGGGGGCCGACATGGAAAGAGAGGAAAGAAATATGAAACACTTAGAGGCTATTGGCTGCTTAATCAATTACACCATGACACACCATTACACAGCTTTTCTTTAAGCAACTCATCTTGTGGGCTGCAAAATACTTTAAATACTCCAAATCCTTAAAAATAAGGAGAGTTAACTTTTCTTTCTGCAGCAGCTCAGCTGATACTCTAGTTTATCACCAGCTCTACAATCTCCCACCGTCACACCGGGGGCCCTCAGCATGTGATTTACTCATCCGGCTGTGACTACTCTCTGTCTTGACACGTGGTAAATTGATAGTGCTTATTTACATGCAGCAAAAATGCCAACAAAGGAGATGAGAGTGCAAACGCAGCACTCTGCCATAGGACAAGATTGTATCTCTTCTCTGTGACGAAAAGTCACTTATGGCTGACTGACTTTGAATTGTTTAGCTCACTTCAGCTAAATTACAAACCGCGAGTCGCAGGGCAAAACATTTTATTTAGCATCCGGGCTAAGGGAAAAAGTTTGAGGTGTATCCATTGTTTCGTTTTGCCACTTATATGAGAAGATAGCATTTGTTTCCTTACAATAAACAGAGGCAGGGGCTGGTTATCTTGTCTTAGACTGGTAGAATAATCGCATTTCAGAACATAACTTTATTTTAATCTATTCATTTCATGCATTTTTTTTTCTTTACTGTAACATGTAACCTGATATGACAGCTGTGACCATACCTGCTGATGTCCTTGGCTGCCTGTTCGTTGGGACTGTTGAGGAGAACAACAGAGTGGTGGCCTGGGACGTAGCTCCCAGTTAAAGCCGAATGAAGCTGTACACCAACGGACCACAACCCGGGGCACAAGGACACAGACAGGACCAACAGCTGGAAACGTGGGGATGTAGTGTGGGTGCAGTAAAACCGAGTCACTGACATGTCAGAGTTACCCAACACACACTAAGAGCACTTGTGTAATCCCTGGCTGATGACTGAGTCTTTAATACAGTAATTGGACACATGGTTGTTACATACATGAATGAGGGGACGTTATCATTTAGATTAATTATCTTCTACCCCTATAAACGGGTTGCCATGTTTGGATTAGATTGGATTCACTATTTATCCTCTTATTGTTTGTTGCTGTGTGTCACAGATTAATGATAACAGCCGGGGCCTTGGCCTGGCCGCAATTTATAATCCGTCCCACTTCTGTGCTTATCGCAGCGGATGCACAAACATCCATCATAAATTATGTAAGAATAAATAAGAATGATAAAACACACACACACACGCAATTAATAACTATTTAGAATCTCCGACTTAAAATCAAATTTAAAGTAGTTTTTCTCTAAAGTTTTCATACATGAAATTATAAACTTCTCAGTTGTATGACGTAATCACGGTGCGTCTTACCGTACATGACACGAGGAGCGCAGATCGGAGTGTGGAGAGGGAGACGGTCTCTGTGTGGCACCGCGGGAGCAGCCATTCCATGCTGTTACTGGAGAGACCAGTGTGTTTCCCACAGTCTGCGCTCAGCTTCATTCACAAAACCGCCCAGTCTGTCTCCTGCTCTCATCGAATGACCAACCTCTGCGGGATCAACACACTGTGCAAACTCATTACCTGTAATAAACCAGTGCACCGTGTTGACAGGTAGCGGAGGTCAAGGACGGCGATTAATCCTCGCCCCGCTTCGATTGGTCGCGACGTCTTCCACAGCCGCCAATCAAATCGCGCGGTCACTTCCGCTGCCGCGCCCCTTTTCCGGTATCATAATCGGCTTTTTGGTGTTAAACCCGACGTAACTCCCAAACTCCACAGCGTGGGTGAGGTGTAGATGTGCAGCTGCAATAACACAGTGGTGTAAGTGTGTTCTTCTTCTTTAACTGCTATTTTGGTGCTGTTAAAATGCAGACCGCGGGGCCCAAAAGGTCATTTCTGGAGGTCATCAGCTGCTGTTAGACAAAAATCATAACACAGCCCAGTAAAACACGTCTTCTTTTAGCCTTGGTTTAAATTAGCATCAATCGTACATCATATAGTTTGCCTTTAGAAATAGATTTTAGGTAAACAGACTGTGATAGACCAGGAAGTCCAGTCCCAAAACATACAGGCTGCTCACTAACAAGCTCTATTTACAATGACAAAACACACACACAGTTACTAAGTGACTTGCCATGTTTATCTATTGATCTCTTCTGCTCAGTTTAAATAGGCTCCTGTCACGGTGAAGCGCAGTCACACAACAAACAACAGTCAACAGGCTTCAGGTGTCACAGTGTGACCAAGTAAGTGATGTCTCTTTCACGCTGTCTTTTTTTTTGAACTGGATTTAAAATGTTTCTTAAAGAAGCAAACTGGAGATTTATGTGGATTTAAATTTTCGAATGTGACCTATTTGATCAGAGACAAACTACAAGCTACATTTCCTGTTTGTAATGTAGGGTGTGAAGCTAACAACAGCTCCATGTTCACACTGCTGCAACAATATATGGCTGCATGTATAATCAAATCAATATAAGAGCACTGCCCTTCTGTTCTCATGAATATTTTCACATGGCGGGGACCGATTCTCTTATAGATCATGGGGACAATGACTCTTGTTTCACAACTCAAAAGTTACACCTCACAGTTTCTAATCACCCAGATGTGTTTTAACATTTTGCAAGAAATGCTCAGACACATGATTTGGAAATGTCTGACAACTTCCATATAGGATATCATAGCTACAGAACGCTTAAATACATTGTATATTTATATGGTGGCACACACACACACACACAGACAACAGTATGTATATGACTACAGTAGATTTCATGCATCATTACCCTAATATCTCTTACTGGAGTTTAGTGACAGTCTGTTGAATATGCAGTTTTCCACATATGTAGTGTCAGAGCCATGATATTGTCTAAAAACACCATATGGAGATGTCAACAAGGTTACGACCTGATTTTCTTTGGAAGAGTCCTTTAGTAATAGACCCCTGTTACGAGTATGATAACACAATATATAAGGTCCATTGTATACTATACATGGTGTGTGTGCAAACAAACAGCACTTCTTACCACACTCGCAGAGTAAAGAAACTCGTCTTTTTAAATGAGCTGCACAGAAAAGCCAAGGACTCTGCATGCAGGTGAAGATAAAGACAAACAGGAATCTTGAAGAAATATGAATAATTCAAAGCAGGATTACTGATGCAAGAACAAACCAAACTGATACAGCAGGCTTGGCATTTTATGTGCATATGTCAAACAGAGCAGTGGTGTCAAACAATATGTAGGTAAACAAGTCATTAAAGAAAAATAAATACCACCTGGGAGCTAAATTTGCTGATTGGCTTTAAGATGCACCGTGGAAATGGAAGAGTAATTTTTTTTAAGATCGCAAAATTTAAAAAAGCCAATGCAGAGTGTCCACATGGAGGAGCTGTGGATCCGTGCATTCCTCTCTTCTCCATTCCTCATTTCCATTATGAATAAATGAAATGTAGAGTGTGCATTTAACATGTATCAAACTCTCATCCACCGAAATGAAATGTAAATTCTCCAACGCGGCGCGCCTCATGACTCATCCCATTCGGTGTTCCTTGTTTTTTCCTGACCTCCTCTGTGCCAGACGTGTGTGCTGCACATTGGCTGTCCCCACCCGCCTCCTAATCCAACACGGCACAGATCCCAGAGTGAACCAGCAGCGGGCGCCACGGGAGTCACAATCCCCAGAACAAACCAATTTATTTCCCAGGCTCACTCAGGCTTCATCTGAGAGCCCATCACAGGACTCCAATAGAGCCACTTAAGCCACTGTTCCCTAACATGAAAGAAAGCAACCGAAATAGAGGGAGACGGGAGAGAAAGGCGAGGATCCACTGGAGAGGTGTTTGATTCGCTTGTTTTGGGGCATCACACTGTAGGGTGTGATGCGGAGACACCACTAAGGCCTGTTTATCCCCGAGAAGTCTAATGTGAAAACTTAGATTGTTATGTTGTTTTGCCTCCATCTATGCTTCTTTTGTGTTTGTATAAAGTGATGACACGGGGTCGACAGTTTAAGGAGAAAATGAGAAATGAAAAGAGGAAAGGTACAAAGGAATCGGGCGAGGAGAGGCGCCTCGTCTAATTTTCCATTAATCTACAATTGTCTCTCTGGGCGATCAACGAGTTTGGCTCTCTGTGAAATAAAACAAATTATAGCTGGGGCAATTAGAGATGAAGAAGGTGCATTGTTATGTTGTTTTGCCTCCATCTATGCTTCTTTTGTGTTTGTATATAGTGACGACACGGGGTCGACAGTTTAAGGAGAAAATGAGAAATGAAAAGAGGAAAGGTACAAAGGAATCGGGCGAGGAGAGGCGCCTCGTCTAATTTTCCATTAATCTACAATTGTCTCTCTGGGCGATCAACGAGTTTGGCTCTCTGTGAAATAAAACAAATTATAGCTGGGGCAATTAGAGATGAAGAAGGTGCAGAAAACCAGGACCTGAGTGAGGTGTGTGTGTGTGTGTGTGTGTGTGTGTGTGTGAACATAGAAACAGAAGATGTTTTGATTCTCTCTGCTCTTTGTCTCCCACACTGTGTGGCAGTACTGTTCCTGCATAGAGACACACAGTGGAGGACAGCACTGGACACATGAGTGTTAATGAGGGGCCCTTCTCGGTTGTGATTATCTCTAAAGGAAGAGCCTGGTCCTCCCAAAGAGGTTAATTAAAAAAGTCATGGGGGCCGAGCAGGGAAGTGTCTCCATCACTGCTGTGAACTCCCACGACCCTTCCATCCACACAGACAGACACAGCCATCCATCACAGCTGATTCCTGGCTTGTCTGGCTCCTGCTGGTGTCACTGAAATCCCAGAGCGACTAAAAACACTGAAGTCTGTGTAGCAGCACCACAACTCTGACAAGGAATGAGGAGAAAATAAATCCCCTGCAAGACGTCCATGGCTGGTGTCCCTCAGGTGGTGATCTCTCTCTCTCTCTCTCTCTCTCTCTCTCTCTCTCTCTCTCTCTCTCTCGCTGTCTCGATCTCTCTCTCGTTGTCTCGATCTCTCTCTCGCTGTCTCGATCTCTCTCTCTCCTTGTGAGGATAAAACAAATGTTGTGGGCTCTGTCTTACACCCACTGCAACACCCAGTGCATTGATACAAGTGTCTGCTAGTTTCAGACTGACGCCGTTACAGTTTCCCTGCAGATGTGCTTCTGTGGGTGTGTTTTGTTCTATAAATAAGGAGTGGTCAGGTGAAACGATGCAAAGCTCTGTAGATGGAGCAGAACGCAAACTGACCGTACAAACCTGGTTTCACAGAGCCAGTGAGCAGTGGAGATTTTAATGCCATCAAGATAGCGATATGCACCACGACCCCCACACCCTCTGCTTGTTCCGCACACCACTGGTCCGCTCCCACACTTTCACTTTGCACATCTGTTCCCTCTGCAGAGAAGGTTCCTCTCATACTATATGTCCAATGCACCATTATTAATGGCAATCCACCAAGATGCAAACATTACTGGCTTTTAAAGGGAATGGTTTGTGGCATACCCCCAAACACATCTATAAATAATTAAGAGACGATGCACAATCCCTTTGACCTGTTACGCGTGTTATACACGCAAGAGTAGATTTGGTCACAGCCATCTTCCTTCCATTCGCTTTCTCTGTTTCCCTGTTTTGTATTGGGGTTTTTTTGGTCCGTTTCATTATAACTGATGGAGTGCACAGGGCCATTTATCAAAATACTGGCAAAACGACTGCCATGTTTTGTTTGTTTGTTAGTTGTTGTTTTTTTTTACTTCTTTTCTGCTCTCCAGAAAATAGTATGCGCGAGTATTTATGTTTGTTAAAGCAACATAAGCAGTTGTGTCCCAAAACCATGGCTAGGCGTTACAGATGAGTGCTTGCCACGAAAAGGAAGCAGCATAGATGAGCATCGGCCTCCTGACCGCGGCATGAAAGAATCCACCACCATCAAAGAGAAAATCCCTCCAGAAATCCCTGCTGAGACGACAGATTTGTCACCCACCCCCCTTTTCCCTTAGATTTTGGCGGGCGAGGACAAAGGTGTAATAATGTGCAAAATGGAGAATCAGGGGTAGGACGGACCTGAGATATTGAGGAGAAGGGAGGATGTTGGGGGGGGGCAGAGAGACAAGGACAGAGACTCCGGAGCAGTCGTAAAGGGAAAGTTAAACATTTTCATGAATCTTTTCCTGTGGAGCTCAGCCACAGTGGCTGGAGGCTTAAATCACACCATGCTCGATTGGCTGAGAGGGAGAAGTCGATCCCAAGCGCGGGGAGCCACCTCCATGACGAAAGAAAAAAAATAAACGAAGCTTCCTCATTACACTTTCCTCACCAAGTCGTTCGCACTGTCGCCCGTGCTGACGCAGGTAGAATAAGCTCATTCCCTGTACAACCTCAAGCTGAGTGCGCACACCAAACTTTGGAGAAGCATAACAACTCCAGACTCCCAAGTCAAAGTGCCTGCAGGCAGTAAAGTGGAGGATAACCAGTGGAGACTTGATGGAGGACGAGTGGATGTTCGAAACCACGGTTGCACCTGCGCCTGACTGCACCGTTTCCTCACTTCAATTTCACAACTCCTCCTGTACGTGATTATGCGGAATAGGCTTCGCAGGGACGCCATGATTGGTGGCACTTGCATCGCAGGTAATGAGGTGCATCGCGCACCCAAAGTCTGGCGATGAATCCTAATGATGGAACCTGAGACGTGGAATCGTAACCGAGTTCCGCAGAAATTCTGTCAGCGTCCATTGGAAAAACATGGCACTGGGAAGAAAAAAAAATCAATGCGCTCATTGATGTTCTGTCTATTGCGGATCAAACTTTGAGCCCAGTGTATAGTTAAGATTTGCGTCTGAGTTAGTCTCGTCCCATCAACCATTAGAATGTGGCATTATGGAAATGCAAGAATCGCCGTGGAAAGGGCAGCCAGAGGCGAGCTCAGGGCAACCTTTTATACGCAGCACCTAATCAGCCAAGCCAATGCCTTCCTTCCTATTTACCCTGTTTATGACTCACCCCTAAATCTGCAACCACCTCATCTAATCTCTCCTCCTCCTCCTTCTCCTTCGTCCTCTCTGCTCAGAAAGCCACAGCTTCTTTCCTGTATTAATTGTTTTCCACCTGGGCCTTGTTCAGCTCACCTTATTATTCAGACCTTCGCTGCCAGCCAGCTGATAACCTCCAACTGCTGCGAGCAATTAACAAGAGTTCACCTGCTGTATGGCGTCCAGCAGGAGGACTCCCTTTAGAGCCCGGAGGAGAGGCAGTGCAGGGAAGGTTAGGGAAGAACAAGGTGGCAAGCAGAATAAGAGATAGATGGTCATTCAAATGGAAATCAATGCCAATGAATGGCCTGCTTTGTGCAATGTGGCGATAAGGAAATGACCAGCTTAGGAGGATGCCGCTCGGATTCGCGTGTTTTTGTGTTGCGTGTTCAGAAACTGATAAGGATGTTTGGGATCAGCGCTACGCGACATTCTGCGAGGTGCAGCACACACAGGCGTCCTGACCCATTAGGGAGCGGCCTCAGCTAAAGACCTGGTCAATATCCAGGGTGCTGGATCGACTAAAGGGCCGTGACTGATTTGCTGTGGTTCAGTTGATGCAGCCTGCGCAGATGAAGCGTTGATTTAAAAAAAACAAAAAAACACACACAATTTGTCATTATCTCCCTACGTTCATGAACGCCTTGCTGAGCATTCTTGAGATTTGGGGTCAAAGGTCGAGATAAGGTGTCCTGTCACCAGATCACAAGCGGCCGTTATCGGACGCTAGAGGAAACGATTGTATTGCTGTGACACCATTCCTACCTCGGTCTCAGCAAGGTGCAGCCGGCATTTGTGTGGATGAGTCTTCTCATGACCACGTTTTATGAAACAAAATTGCGACTATGTCCCTCCACCTGCAGATTATTTATAACCAACTGTCGGGGACACAGCATGCACAATCTGTCCTTACCGCTGGCCCATCGCGGGATCAGAGTGCTTTCCTTTAACAAATGGGAGATTTGCTTGGCTAAACAAGATTCCTGCGGAGAGGAACAAAGCGCTGTATTCTTGGTAATCATAAAGGCTCATAAACGAGGAGCCAGCCAAAGTCAGGTGTGCGACTAAATGGTGCTGGTGGAGGGAGGGAGAGGGGTTTCTTCCAAATGCCAATTAGAGTGGGGAGGTGTGTAGAAATACTACAAATTAGCAGTGAGTCTCTGGCGATATCAGATATGTTTGCAGGTTGCAAACACTATTTGCTCTGCAGACGCAGTATTTGTCGGCCTCCGCAGTTGCACAGTGTTAGTGCGGTTGGGGAGGGTAGAAGTTTACAGCAGATAACAATAGAAGCAGGAGCGGCAGAGATCAAACAGTTTTATTTCTGTTGTAACCGGGAGAAGGGGGCTCCTTCTGTTCCCTTCTGGGAATGCTGCTCCAGATTCTGATATCCATCTTCCCTTTGTTATCTCTCTCGGCCCTTTGAAATATTTAGCCAGAATCCCTGACGAACGCGCGCACATATTAAGCGCGCGTGTTCGTTTACAATCGCCGCGCACCTTCCAGGCATCAATCATCAACTGTGCACTCAACATCTGGATGTGGCCCGGCTTTCCCCGCAGGACACAAACACGTCGGGTTTCTCCGTCTTAGCGCGGAGGTCATCCTGTGGGAACGCTTCCGCAGGCTCACCTCCGGACTCTCATTTTATTTTACCACTGGGGGCTTCAGCAAGGACTCCCTCAACAACTAGCCCCTCTCCATCTCTTTATTTCTCCATTTATCTCTTCCTCTCTTTGTCCAGTGCCACATAGCCTCCTCCCATGGGTTGGACTTCTTCAGTCGTTTGCTCTCTTCCATACCTTCGTCTGCGGATGTTGACATAATGAAAAATACGGAACCTTACAGGTTTTAATAGGTCCATATATATTATATACTGTTCGGAGAAAGAAACAGGTCAAACGTGTTCTTTTTATAGACAAACAGACACGTCTTTAGCCCTTTTTTATATATGACCTCCCACGAGACCACCTGCATTATACTAAACAATTATGTCATGACATCAGATAATGTCACTGTTGTAGGTCTACAGACCCCAGAATGGCATTTAACCTCAGCAGAGCAAAACCCCCATGAATGTCCTTGCAATCTGCACAACCTTGTTAGTGCGCATCCGCCATATGTGGCCTGTTGTATTAGTTATTCTAATGCATGTCTTGTTATCCATATAGATGAGAGAGGGACTAGAGCAGCAGATGGCCAGGGGAAGAGGGAGTCACAAAGACAAAATCGTCCTCCAGAGGAGAGCATTCATCGCCCGCACACACCTGGAGACACACAGTCAACACTCTCCGCCACCAAATATTTCACTAGTCTCCAGTTCGCCTCAGTACTGTGAGATGTCTTGGCAAGGGGCCACTCAGCCGATTGTGTGTAAACGCTGCACGGGCACTGCCAACAGACTCAATCTCTGGTCGTTTTCCAAGGGTTTCCAGCTGGATCTCTGATATTTCCAAAGAGTATCAATAATATGGTTATTTTACTTGTGAGAATCTTGAAAAAAAAACATAAATAATGCAGAGAGGATGGAGTTTGCCCTGTTGGAACATTCCATTAATTATTTGTCCACAGTTTTGCCCACATCTCCGGAGGAGTTTCTTATCCACTCTCAGAGCTATTTATCCACTAATAGAAAGCATTTGCTGTGTGTGTGTGTGTGTGTGTATTCAGACACACATAAACAACGCAACCAAATCAGAAATTTGTGTTTTCTTTTTTTTTAATTGAGCACAGATTACGGAAAGGTTAACAAATCCTTCATTTTCGAAAAGAAATGTCATCTCGCACATCCTGCAGAAAATAAATATATAAGTAAATAACTGCCCATAACTTTTTTTTTAAAGACAGATGGCCATAAATTGTTTATTAATCCTGTAGAGGACATTAGGTAAGATATGCTCTTAGCTGGAAAATAGATCCATTACTGTGTAACTGCGTGCGAGGCGGAGGGGAAAAACCCTTAAAAGGTTTTCCTATTGCATCAGTTAGCTTATATTTGTAGGAGCAGTCTGGCAAGAGAGAGAGAAAGAGAGAGAAAGTGGCAGGAACAAACAAGACGAGCCATGAGCCGCAGATAAAAAAAACAGGCTGGTAAGTGGTATTCTTTAGATTTTTCCCCCATTGTCCACATGACCCTTTTCTGGTGTTTGTGCTGTGGCCCGGTGGCCCGCTTCTCCCACCTGACACAATGAAGACAGACGATCTGCTCTGAGATGTGCCCTCCGTGCTCTGTTTTGTCCAATTTTTCCTCTCGGAGGCTTTCTCCTGACTCCTCCGCACCTGCACGGGCCACATTAAAAATGTGCTGCTTTCTCTTCGCTCCTGTGCACCCATGCATTACTGGATAAGGGGGGGGGGGCATATGCCAGCAAATGGATCCTAGATGGTCCAGTTACACACACATACACACATAATAACATTTGTCTGTGTACGTCTATCTTCATGTACACCTATTCGTGCACAAATCTAAAAAGAAAGAAAAAGAGGGTCAGTGCAGTCATGACGATGTGCTACTTGAGTACATGTAAAACGGAATGTACTGTATGTGGAAAAGCTACTTACCTGCTTTATCAATCATATTTAACTTCGCTCAAGCTCCATGCGTTATTAATGCCTCAGATAATCAACCTGTACCATAGGCTACATAATGAATGACTGTAAGTCACTGGCTTTGAGTAATGAAGTGAGGATGTACTTCGCAGTCCAAGGTAGTTGCTGGGCACCAAGTATAGCATTTGATTCATGTGTTTGGCCTACTCTGCGCCTGTTGGGACTGACTACAGAGGACCATTAGTTTGGTTGTCATTGCTAACTGCATCACACAGGAGACTTGGCTACATAGAGCGAATATTGCTTTTCCAATTTCACTCTTTCTTCAATATACGAACCCCCGATATACAATGAGCCCATCGATTTTCACTCAGACCTTGGAATAATCCGGAAAACCCTGCGAGTAGGGACGCTGCGAAAACAGAAGGTATCAGCGGCCTTTCATTTTCCATTCCAGCTCTTCCACGTCTGTCCATCGGTGGCTCATTTCACCCACTCGCTCTCATCACCTGTCAAAACCTTTTGCTGACTGCAGTGGGCCACGTAATAACTACTGCGGGTTGATGCAGTTAATAACATCAAGTAGACTTGAGAATTCCTGCCACCCTCTCTTCATATGTATTGAAAATCAATAGCCATAATAATGAAATCGTATTACCGGGCCCAGTGCATTTCTGTATAGAACAAATGAAGTCAAACATGTCGTGATCCTCCATGAGACCTGAACAGGTTCCTCCTTTTACTCACTGACGCGAACCTTTTTTTAACTGCTTCCTATTTCCTTTGCGCAATCACCACTTTCTGCAACGAAAAAGAAGCAAACTGAGTTAAAAGTTTGACAAGACAAGGGGGAACGGGGGGTGGTGGTGGTGGCGGTGTGAAAACTACAAACATTCTTTATTTAACAAGCGTCGTAGATTTCGACTTTCCAGGCACATAAAGTAAAAAGTTTCACAGGCCCTTAAACAGAAAAAAATCCTTGTAGCAAATATCATGACATAAAAGTGGAATAAAATCACTATCCAAGTGAAAATTAAAGATGGCAGTACTCCCTGACTGCCCCATAATAGGGTTTTTATGTTCAGCCATATAAAAAAAAGGAACGTAGTGATCTGTGAAAAAGGGAGAAAGGGGAGAAAAATTACACAGCGCCTTCAAGGGCCTGTCTCGTTATTATTAGTTTTAGATGAAAAACACAAACGCTACCCAAGAGGCAGCGGCGTGCAGCAGGCAGGCGATCTCTGACATTTGAAGAGGTGGCACTTTGGGAGTGGGAGAACTGGATAAGCAGCGAAACTACTCAGAGAGAAGACGTTGGCAAATCGTGACTGGGACAACCATTTCTCTCTCATTCGCTGACTCACACTAGTGACTGACCCATAGAGCGGAATGTTTCCTGAAGTCAGTGCTACTGTTTTACTTTTATATCTTACTATATTTTATTCAGTTACCGTAATTCCCAGTTTTATAAACTGAATACTGAATATTGTGCACTGGATATCTACGAGTTAAAAAAAAAAGTTTACAGCTGCAGCCCTGCAAACCGTTAGGCATAAAGAGATGATGTACACTAATGATATCTTGCATGAAGACGTACTTTCCCAAACTTTTGTCGAGAAGGCAGTTGCATCAGCCTCAGCACTGCGTGGCATTGTGTAGAGAGAAGTAAGGATGAGCAACAAAAGCCAGTGGGGGTGGGGGTGCCGAAAAAAGTCCGACAAACAAAAAAAAGAACATTAAAACAACAAAAACAACATAAAGTCCTTACTTTAAATAAATGAAAAATTGGACTAGGGATTAAGAAAGTGGAAGACCGGAGGAGTTTGTTTTGGTTCGCACAATATGTAACATACTATTGTGACAATTGGCATCCTAGCAACTAATGTACATAATTAATTTATTACTATATTTAAAATAACACATGTCTCCTTTATTAATTATATGATTATCTAAGAGAAAGCCACAGTAAATCAACTCATAGGCGCAGTTTCATATGCTCGGGTTCCAGTCAGGTTTTTTTTCTGAAGTCTGTGCAGGAGCATGTTAAGCGTTTCATCAGAAACACACACACACACACACACACACACATAAAGAGAAAGGAAAGACATGTCTTCACTGCAAGGCTGACAGCACAGCAGTCCTTTGCTCATCTCCACGTCACTCAGATCATCACGCGTTATCATCACCCACTGTCCGCTATTTTAACCGAGACAAGCGGACATTTATTTCAGCAACTTGCATAAAAATAAATAACACTTTTCCACAGCAGAAAAGTACACAGGAATATATTTGCCTCTGAGGGCAATTCTTCCGCATCTACCTTCATATTCCTGGTTGTCACTGAAAATGCAGGAAGGATGGAAACAAATTTGATGTTCGAGGTAAATGTGCCAAACCTTTTCAGTCTTTATTTATCTGTTCAGATAAGTTTCACCGAGAGCCAATCTCTCCCCTGCAGGAATGCCGTTTACACTTAGGCAGTTCACACTCACTGTGGGACTTCAGGGCCAAAAATACAAGCACTTGACAGAAAAGAAAGTGGAGACGCTAAAGATGCAGGTGGCAAGGCGGGCAGACAAACAAGTCCAAACTCAAAAATACTCTAGGAAGCAGACAGGAAGTCTACAGATGCATGCGGTAACAATGGCACAAGGTTCATGGGACTTAAGGGTGGAGACGCACACAAAAGTAGGAAATTAGACACTAGCAGGATGTAAAACATATAAAAGGCACACAAGGTAAAAGCAATCAAACATTAAACAAAAAATAATAAAATTGCAAAAAAAAGTTACTTTCCACACCTAAATTACCCAGAGGTCAAAGGTCAAAACTACGTTCTTTATCATAAATATTATTTGCCTGTGGGCAATCTTCTTCAGCTTTCTGCCTAGCTTAACAAATAAACATAATTAAATTAATAATTACAGATGGCGTAGGTTGCAGATGCTGTTCTGACGACTATCACAAACCGCAAACAATGATTTCCATGCATACGCACTGCATGTGCAGAAAAAGCAAGGTTCATGATTCAACATGTAACATTCACAGTTCATAGAGACTTCCCAGGCAATTTAAGCATCTGGTTAACCTTTATTCTACAGAGCAGTGTTCAACACTATTTCCAGTCATATGCTGTTAGTTCAAGACAGACACTGATATTACTTAATTATATTACTCTAAAAATATGCTTATTCAGTAGGATCATTATTCCTTTGTAGGTATATTCAGCATACCCACATTGTACATAAATCGCACGTATTAGCAAGTGAAATATGGAGAAAAATGTGTGTGTGTCTTTCCAGTATTTGTGTTCAGAGAGCAGAACCATACTTTGTTGAAAGTTATGTCTTCAATTTGTCAAAGTCTAATTAGATAAAACGACTGGTGTCTCTCATAGATTTCCCGCAGAAATGTTTTCCCATTATTTTCAAAAGGTTACTTCTCATTCGCCCAATTTATTTTTGTATTAATTCAGAGCCTCCAGTAGGGATCATGCATTTTTAGCAGCTTTTTCCGACCCACTTATATCCACAGCGCAGTTATTGCATTTGGAACTAAAGACCTTTTTGCTCATGACTGATTTTCCTAATTGCCTCTCAGGTACTGTCGAAGTACTTGTCCTGAGCTTTCCTCTGGCAGCCTCGACCCATCGCAGAGGTAAGAATGTCTGATAACAAATCGATGTCCTTTCACGTTGTCCACATTGTCCTCCATTTTATTTATTCATTTATCTTTGAAGGCTTTTGATAAATATGTTCAGCCAGAAACGTCACACTCCTACCTTCATTGACAATGAAAGGTGTTATCACGCCGGAGTTGTGTGCTGCAGCACTGTCCATTATGAATATTATTATTAAAAAGTCTGGACTGGTACTTGTGTTGCTGTTTACTCAGATATAGCAGTGGCTTTTTGTGTTTGTTAGAGAAGTGGGAGGCTGGCAGCCAAACACCGACAGCCACAGTCCCAATTCTGTTGTGACACTTTGGGGAATTGAGTCGTGCCAAAATGAGCCCAGCTATAAATGAACACTGTTACACATTTAATGGGGTGGCATCATAAAAGCCATGCAAAAGTCATTCTTATCTTCGGCGCTGTGGTAGTTCAATTGGCTGAGGCATCCCAGAACACAGGGAGAAAATCTGAAAGCATGAGGAGAATAGCAAGATGAAACATTACAACCAAGGGGGACGTCCAGGACCTGTGTGAATGTACACACTGGGGCTCAGCTGCGGTGCTAAGTGCACCAAAAAACGATCAATAGCAATAACACATGTCCCCAAGTTACCTGTTGAGCCACTTCACTCGTACAAATCCAGCCTCTACAACACTTCATTTCTGCAGGTCAATAGCTTAAGCTGCATCGAAGCGGTAGACCGACAACAACACGGAATTTAATGTGAATGCATGGTGTTATGTTCTGTCCTTATGTTGTTGCTTGTACCTGACCAATGCATAAATCATAAGTTATATTGCACAGTACCATATCCATATATCTCCTGAACATGTTTTTATTTTTTTTGCACGCCATGTATGTAACATATATACATATATGCATGGCAGTATACTTGGCAGAGTATCTTTGATGGGTTGACAACTCTTCATTAGAATGAATCACCAGTATCATGGTAGCATTGGAGGCAAATTCCTCTTCATTTACATAGCTGTCTCCTGTGAGTGTGACATGCACACACAGACACACACACAGACGCACACAGTAAAAGGAAATAGAAGGTAGTGAGATAGACAGATAGACCGGTAAAGCATAACCTTTGAACATTTGAATTTATGAGAGCAGACATGTAATGCAGCGAGAAAAAAAAAGATGTCACACAGCAGCCAGAGACATATAAGGGAAAAGAGAGGAGATGAAAAAAAAAAACTAGTGGGAGAAAAATAACAGCAGCGTGACAGGACGCCGTCCCAGCAGCGCGTACTATTGAAGCATGAAGTGCACAATGACAAACATTTGGCCACTTTTATTCCTGCTCACATTTATAAAATCCCCTTAGGATATAAACAATGGCAGATAAAAAATCAGTTTGCACTACGGATATGTTGGGTCAAATGCTGTTTAGATGATACAGTGCATTTGCCAAAAGGCACAAATAATCAAACCTGCATACTCCTAACACTGATGCAAACATACACCAAAACGGATGCTGATCTGGTTAATTGTGTAAAGTATTGTGCAGTATATTAGCTACATTAACAATATATATATAATATATACACACACACATATACAAACATATATAAAGGGATATATATCCCGCTTTTTTATTTTTCTTTGCAATTATTCAAAAACAAATCAATATTTTGATGAGCTACCAAACTAACCCATGTTTGTGGTCTGGCATCGCTGATGATGTTTGGATTTATACCATGGAACGACATGGTTGTGTAAACTGGACAGATGAGAGAGTTCACAATCTTTTTCAATGTGGGTGAGCAAAACACTATTGATTTCTCCGCCGCAGGTGGATTAAGAAATATGTATGCTTCTCTCAAGAGAGCAGTCTTAGGATGACTTCAGTGTAAATATGAAATACTACTATGAATGCCTGTGTGTGTGTGTGTATGTCTGTTCGAGGTGAGAGAAGTAGAGATAGATGGACAGACAGAGAGATAGAGAGATAGATTGCTTGTCTGGCAGCCCGGCAGTGACATTTGGCTGTTTTCTGTCTGGAGTCTGACATTTCTGCAGTCAAACAAACAAGGTCCAATCTGTCAATAACAACAGAGCCGCGTGTTTCTCTTGATTTCTCTTCTAACTTTTCAAATTCTATTATTTCTTTCCTCCCTGTCCTTTATAATCTGATTCTGTGTCTTCCCTACTCCACCGCATCCACTTTTCTCTCTGTTCAAACTTCTTGTGCACGTGATAATTACATGCTCAACTTTTAAATGCCTTCCAAGGTTGGCACAGTGTTAGGGTCCATAGAAATTAGAACAGATTTACAACAGAATAGGTGGCAAAATGTAGGAACACAGCATTATGGCTTTGATTATAATGGAGGCACACAGAGGACGAACAGGAGGTTATAATCTGCAGTAAACAGCAAACGGACTCAATGGGTTTGGCAACAGAGATATCGCTCTTTTCAAAAACATCTCCTCTTCCTTTCGTGTCATACAGTCTACATAGAGAGCTAGTGGCAGTGCAGATAAGTTCTAGTTGTCGCGCTGTATTTTCCTGCCTCTCTAATGCTGTCTTATTACCGGCTCCTGAAACCCAGAGGAAAAGACCCTTTTCTACCTGTGATCTCCCAGCGCTGACACTATCTGCACAGTGTCTGCTGACGCCATGCAAAATGACAGCCCCCAGTCCTCTGTTCCACTGCCAGATAACAGTGCAGGGGGCCCATAAAGCAGAAAATACCAAATCACATTCTGCTAATACCCTTAGTGGTGACAGCCTCCGTCTTAGTTCATTCGATATCTACTGCGGCAGGAATACCAATGGTTGTACCACTCTAGTGGCTCTGCTAGCTTGCTATAAAAACACTTTTATTAAGTTTGCCTTTAGATGATGGAAAAAAAAAGCTTGAGAAAGCATTAAAGCTGAAACAAGATGCCTTTTGAAAGGTGACAGTCCTATCAAAAGCAGAGGCTGTTATATGTTTCTGGATATCTGCATTTATGAGCGAGCACCTGAAAGGCCCGGAACGAGCTTGGCATTCAGCGAAAGCGGCGGATTGTTGAAAAGAGTCTGTTACAAGGTTTCGGGCATCTGATCGGGATGTTTACCAAATGCCTCCCTGTGGTGGTATTCTGGAAATGTTTAATCAGGTGGAGACTCTTTGGGACAGATCCAAAACAAGCTGGTGTTATTACAAATCCTTTCTGGCATCAGAGGGTCCCAGGATCTCCCAGGAAAAGGAGGAGAATGTAGATTGAGGGAAAGACATCTGATATCTGACATGATGATCCAGAGGGAGTTCGAGGAGGGAAATAGATGGATGTGCACGGGGGAACTACCGGCCTAAGCCTGCAGTCTTCCCCATGTAATCGAACTAATAATTTAACTAATAATTTCCATCTGCGTGCTGAGACAGTTGTGATGATTTGGTTTTTTTCCTGCCCATCTGGGCTGTTGCACACTCCAGCTCTTTGCTGATGGGAAGATATCAGCAGTGGTGGGATGACGGGTGTACTGTGCCGAGATGACAGTAAAGCTGTGTTGTGGCAGCTCAGCCAAATGCTTCCCCCCACCCCTCATGAGTCCTACCAGTCCCACTGTCTAACGCACAGTAGAAAAAGGCTTGGTGGGTTTATCTTTTTGTAACTGATTATAGCAGTGCCTCTTGGTGAACTTTTAGAAGATGCCATTCAACACTCCATAGGTGGATTGGACACTATATCACATCCTCTCCGTACTCGTTCCACTTCTGGACCATCCTCCACATTGGGCGGTGTCGGTTTGGCCATTTTCAGCAACACCCCCCATTACTGGCGTCCTCATCGCAAGCGTATAGTAAGACAGCAAGTAAACACATGTTAAGCCCGGTCTAAACATAGGATCACCCGCTGCTGTCTTTGTGATGGCAAAGCTTATGTTTTGGCAGGCAAAGACCCTACCCGTTGGCATCAGCGGGGTAGATCTGTGGAATATGAGCAGGACATATGTGCAGCTCTGACTAGACCTGCCTTTGTTGGCTCACTATCCTCCCACATTGTGCTTTGCAGAAAGGATGGTTGGAGGGGGAAGGGTGGAAATGTATTCCTGACAGTCCGGTGTTATGATCGGGTCTTTTTCCAGGTTGCTCAGGGCTCACAAGAGACAAGTGGGTGTGAGATCTATTGCGCATCAGGCATCCGGAGGTGACGCTTTCATATCTACATGGTATTCTCACTATCTCTCAGCTCACACACATGCACACACACACACACACACACACACACACACACACACGCACATTTTTCTTCCTATTTCTTACAGTGAGGTGATGCCAGAAACAGCTACAACATGATGGTGAGAGGAGTAATTAATACAATGGCCAATTAACGCTTCAGCAGTGTTGTATATGCAACCAGATTGTTATTATTTTATTTATTAAAGTTCACTGAGTGATATTCAGTTACTTTTTTTATCATAATTCCTCCCAGCTGCACCGAGCCTTTAAGAGGCCGCACCTTGGTGACGTCATCAGTGCGTCTCTCTCAGGTCGCGTGTCGCTGTGTGAGCGGAGGTGCGCGTGGTCGCCTGTCCTCTTTGAAACTACACGTTTTGCCCTGCAAACAATAACAACCAATTGCGCTGCGTTACAAATGATACCTTTGACGTGCAGTAAACGTCTGTGGACGCGTCCATACAGACACGTTGCAAACGCATTTTAGAAGTTTGTAGTGGACGCACGTGTTCGTGAGTACTACAGGTGTGTGTGTGGTGGGGGAACGATAATATCCCGTGTTATGAGACACGGTTTATTTTCTGTTTTCATTGCAATGGACTTGTGTGCGTTATATTTTGTTTTGTTTCCATTCATTTTTATTTTATTTTTATTTGTTAATTTATTATGTATAATATTGTGCTTGTGGGCAGTTATGTTTAGTTTTAATGTGTGACAAGCTACATTGGTCATTTGTATGTTTTATTTTTTTAAACAGTGTTATTTCAAGGAACTTTATCGTTTTCATTAGATGGTAAAGTGTAAACAGCTGTCTGGGCTAAGGCAGCTTTCTGAGGGAAAGGGAAGGATGACTTGTATCAGTGGGAGAAACTGCAATTCACACAGTCTTTGTGTTTTCATTGCATTGCAGGAGTTACTCTGTCTTACCTGTGAGAAGAGGACCACTCCAGCCAACAGTGGACAGCTTCAGTTCATATCCATCATTCAACACAACTAACACAACACAGTGCACGTTACAGTTGCATTAAACGATGTGCACACAGCCACTTCGGAGACCCGTGTGTTGGATATGTTGGAGTCAGTGTGAGATGAAGTCAAGATCTTGTCGAGGTCTGGAGGCAGGACCCAGAGCTCATAAAGACCATGTCGCCATCCTATTCCAAAGCATCACGCTACACAGACATTGGGCGCTGACAAACTGGTGAGACTCTATACAAGTCTGAGAGTGGAGGTAAGTGGGTCACTGTCATATATATGTGTGTGTGTGTGTGTGTGTGTGTGTATATATATGTATTTATCTATATATGTGTGTGTGTGTGTGTGTATACAGTGCTCAACATATATGAGTTACAGCAAATTTGTTATGTGTGGAGAGGTGTTGCAGAGAAGGTTTAGATCTAATTTGATGGATAGGTTATTGTCGGTACAGTGTAACAAAGTGATTGTGGTTGTACTCAAGTGTGATGTGATATGATGTTATACAGCTCACCTGGGGTTTGTTGTGCGCAGGTCAGAGGAATGTTGTGTTATGTAAAGGTGTGTTTTTGCAATTGACAATGTTGGAATGTAGTCTGAAATATAGCATTGCAGAGGTACTTGGTAGACTATTAGTAATGTTATCAAATGTTATTTATCAGAATGTGTTCTACATTTGTTTATGAAGGTAAACGCTTGTGTTTCAGTATGAAAGTTAAATATAGTTCAGTCATTGTATTGCTCTGTGTTGCCCTGTGAGATGATTATCCATGTTTGCAGTGTGTTTATATCACGCTCCGGGCCTGGCGTTCTTAATGTGCTTTTCACCGACTTTCCTTTTTATCACAATTTTATTGGTGAGAAACCATTGAATATGTATGAATAGCTGCATTGAAAATAACGACTCACCAACAATAGACAGTCCTTCTGTCGAATGTGTGCAATATGAATGTGGGGAAAAAACACAAAAGAGATGAACAGAGGGGAAAAAAATGCATGTCAAAACCAAACACATTAACAAACAACAAATGCACGCACATACACACGCGTGCACACCATGCTGCAAATGCTGTCATCTTCGCACAAAGGCCCATTCTGCATGCTGTTTGGTATTTCTGGTGCAAACCTCCAAAGACATTAATGAGTAAAATGTTAGCTCATGTTGTGTGGATGGATTTTCACCCTAGGCATATTCTGCTAGAGAGGTTTCACACAGAGACATTGTTTTATGATACACACATACCAAAGGAATGCACACACACACATGCACAAAAATAAACACAGATTTAGGGGACACTTCACATCGCTGGAAGTCACGTAGTGCAGGCATGGGACTGCTGCTCAGTATTCAGTGGCTCCGTATGGTTTGGATATAACTTATTTCTGGCTCAAAAGCCTTCTACCCCACTGTGTCTCCTATTGCTGTGCGTTTGTTTTTCTGCTGCTCTAATCTTGCATTCCCCTGCTCGCTAACTTGAGAACAATTTGCCTGAATTTACTGCGGCTGCGATGGCGTTTTCTCCAGGAAAGGTGACCCCGGCCCAGGTGTGGTGAATCTGTCATAGCTCCTCCACCGCCTCCATTCATGCCGCTTTTGAAATCAACAATTTGTTGATCATGCTTGTTGATGGCTCATTGCAACTGGATGTATATTATATGCTGAAGTGTTTTAATGGTAGACATACTGTATAGTCACTTAAATGAGCATTTAGCCTTTTTTTTAAAGAATAATTTGCTTCATTTACTCTGTTGTCCCAAGAGAGGTGAAAACATTTTGCAATACAGAACGACTATTATTTTAAAAACTTTAATGTATATTGCATCATGGCGCAAACTTTACCCAGCAGTAAAAAAGCGGGAAGATAAAAGCCTATGAAAACCTTAATTTTGACATTTTTATATCAGCTGAGCGAGAGTATGTATTTTTTATTTTGCTCCCCATACCAACCCGCATTACAGCAAAAGTACACTTTACATTTTTAACACGCGTCAGCTCAGCTACATAGAGACCCACTATTTAATGATAGTCACAGCAGCAGCAGCAGAAATGGCAGCCCGCTCCTTCTGGTGCTGCATTTAACACACACAGAGGGACAGACATGAATATAAGCTTGGATGAGATGTTGTATTATTCTGTGGATGTGAGACTTGTCGGGCCACTTTGGAACAAGACGTTTTGACAGTGGAGCATAAGACAAATTCTGAACTTGGATAATCAGGAAAAAAAAACAGACACCAGTTAAAAGAAATTGTGAGAAATAGTTGTGAGAAATAGCCATGAAGAGAACACCATCTGTGCTAATTATAGCAGTGGCTGAACGTATTTTTGAGAAAACATGGAATCCAATTTCCGGTTAACTCAGTATATTCTCATTAGTGCCTTTCAGCAGCAGTAAAAAGCAGCACCAAGAAACACAGGTAAATTATGTGGATAGATACGTTTTCTCCTCCAGGCAAATATTTGCATATACATACACTTCTTTTAAATAGAATTTATATCTTGAGGCACTGTAGGTTGGCATTGGCATAGTGAATACTGAATGAACTGAACAGTAACTCCAGTGGTCAACCAGTAATGTGCTGACTAAGGTACAGAATACCAATGGATATACGTATAACTTGGTGCCTAGAGGTCTTTAATAACCCTTGGTTACTATACATCTGATGTGAAAATGGCTGTAGGGCCATGCAATGTAAAAACGGCCATTTCCATTCATACCACAGGAGCTGTAAAAGTGTCATTGCCACTCCATGCTCTTCCCACATAAAGCTGATTTGTGATGGCTTCAATCCACCAGTCCTCAGTCTCCCTAATGATGGCCAGATCCATCACACTCATTTAATCACAGGTGAAAGGAAAGCAAAGAAGATGGATGAGGGCCATTGTGTGCCTCAGTAGCCACTTTATAAAGTCACTCTCATACCACCTGTCCCATTCTGCCCAAAAATCCACGTAATAATATACTTTGCAATTAAGTGAACTAAAAATGTATTGATTTATTTCAACATTTGGTGAAATTGTTGGCGCTAATGCGAGCGTAGTAGAAAACAGTGCAGATGATGGCTCCATTTGATCAAGTGTCCATTCTTCCAATTGAGTTACAGTGATGTCAAAAGAGAAATGACAAAAACACAGGGGCAGAGAATGTGACTGATTGACCGAGGTCCGAACAAGACAAAACCAATGAACCAATGATCATTATGAAAACTCATATATGAGTGTTTTGTGTTCTGGCTCAGCTGCACCAGGGAACCAATGTTTGTCAGTGCTTCCCAAAACCATACAAAACTATGATGGTGATAGAAATGATTCTTCGGTGTTTATGTATTTTTTACCACTATGGATAAGTTTGTCCAGGAAAAAAAACAGCTTATATATATATATATATATATATATATATATATATATATATATATATATATATATATATATATATATATATATATATATATATATATATATATATATATATATATATATATATATATATATATATATATATATATATATATATATATATATATATATATATATATATATATATATATATATATATATATATATATATATATATATATATATCACCTGTGATTAATACCTCCCAGCTGGTGTACAGTGTACATATATATGTAGGAAGTAGTGGTTTCTTTTTATAGATATATAACCAAGAAGCTCTTTGTAATCAACATCTGTGTTGTTTTCTCACATCAAGTATGAAAGTATATTCCACCGCTTGTGTCAGCCAGAGTGGACAGGCTGACATAGTGAACCTTGGCCCCCAGGGACCTGGGAGTTCACTGTGCAGTCAGCTGTGCACGGACGAGTGCGTTAGTGAAGGGGGTGGAGTGATGTAAAGTACAGAAGTATGGAAAGAAGCCTGTAATCCTTCATCTGTAGGAAAGTCTGCCCATGACCTAACATGGGAATCTGTCATGGGACATGTCCTCACTCTCAGACATCCTTTGGAGGGATAAAAACGGAAGGAGGACAAAAAAGGTGACTTGAGTAAAAGGTAAATCAAATGCAGAAAAACCAACCGTAGCCACTGATTCGGTAGCGTTTAATCTAAAATTAAAGAAAATGTGCCTCTGTGTACAAAGTCTAATTCATCTGCAGCTGTATAATAAAAATGCCACTTTGTGCCACCGGGGGTTTTACCTAATTTCAATGTCCTACTTATGCTAATGCACTGGTATGTTGTTGCCTTATGTACCATTCACTTCAGTGCAACACAGTACCGGCGTTCTCCATTATTCAACTTGTAAAATTAAAATAAAAAAGGATGTTGACAACAGGAAGTAGACGGTTCACCTTCAAAGTAAAAGTTGGTGTGGTCAGTTTGAGACGAACTTTAAGAGAGAGCTTGCCATTTAAGTAAAGGTTGCAGGATGTGTATAGACATGTGGGCTGCAGCAGAGAGTTTAAAGAAAAGGGATTTCAATACATAACCGGTTAAAAGAAAAAAAAGAATATAACGGCTGGCATAAAGTTTTATTTTTACAGTGAAATCCGTCAGTGCCCCCCAAAAAGGTCAATGGATGAATTATACTTCATGCATGGACCTGAATCAAATGAGGTTATTTGCTGTAGTATGGTATTAAAAACTAAATAAAAAGAGCAGAAATTTTATTTAAAGAATGGGAAAGAAAAAAAGGTTTCTTCACATTCTGTCCTGTCCAGTCATGACCATTTAATTGCGACTTACCTTTGCATGAGCACAGTCAATTCTCCACCATCAGCGATGAGCATTGTGCTGTATATGGCGGTATTGCAATTCAGCAGAAAGTTGACAATGTTATACTTTTGCCTGAAGCTATTATTGAACCGAATCCGTCTGTACGCAGTAAGCCATCACCAGCGCTTCTAGCGGCGGGAGTATATCTGCTTGGGGATGGGTGTGGGTGGTCAGTCGATAGATTTGGAAAACAAAGAGGAGTGGACGGCGGTGTGGGTGGACAGGGGAAAAGAAGAAGGGTTTATGGGTGTTGCAAGTGCACACAGCCAAACAAATAGCTGACTCGGTATTCCCACAGGCATAACGAGGTTACTTCTCCAGAAAGCTGCCCAATAAACGCTGCAATGAGGTTAGAGCCATAGCAAGACAGGACTCCCAGCACACAACTTCATGTATTTGCAACTGTGTGTGTTGTGTGCGTGAGTGCGCATTGTGCATTAGTGAATGTGCAAGTCTAAGAGACGGAGGAACGGGTGGAGAAGCGGAATATGACGGGGCGGGGGGATAGAGGAGACACACAGAGTGAGACACCTGCCTTCACTGTTTGCGATATCAAAGCCCAGTGGGACAGCCCAGGCCGCCATATTACATTTTCTGCCTTATTGCCTCAGCCAAACTCTTTCGCCTCAGGTCTCCTTCCTGTGTAAGGGCACACACATTACTCCAACCTCTTTGAAAACCTCCCATGTATATCAACGCAAGGCCGAAGCTTTAGCATCACCCTTGCCAACCCCTTAAGATTCTCCCGCAGTTAATTCAATTCAAACCGCATTAACGGTGACATGTCAGTAGGCCACATCTTGAAAATATTACCTTCAGGAATACATGCTGGTATGTCCAATTTCAAGAGACGGCGGTTTCCTGAGAGACCAGGAGGATTCATCTTAATAGGGAGGCACATCAGTAGTCGTTTTTGTTAATAAATGATGAGGGGGGTGTGTGGCGAGAAAAGCTGGAGTGGATGAAATGCAATGCAAATGATGAGGGAGGGGAGCTATAATCTGCAGCAGAGACTGATGAGATCGCAGGGGTTTAAATAAAAAAAGAAGCAGCAGTAAAAAAAAAAGAAGAAAAATCAATATGAATACAGAGAACGGGCAGTGTTTTCTTTCAAAAATCACTTTATCTCCATCTGTCCTCTTTCTGCTTCTCTATCTGTCTAACCTTGAGTGATTAATGGAATCTGCAGACACACACATGCATGCATACCCAAACACTGCACCACCAACACAGATACCCCTTGTGCCTATTGATAAGTATTGTGGATAAAAATGACAAATTGATCTTGGGATGCAAAAAAAAACAAAACAATCTCAGTGTTGCATCCACATCATTCAAGAAAACATATCCTTGCAAAAACAATAAACTGGGTGGGATGGAGCATGCTCAGCTAACCTTCAGCGCTGCATTAGCAGTCATTCAGTAAAACCTGGTTCAGAGGTAGTGACACAGATGAATTCCTGACATTCAGCAGCAGGAAGAGTGGGAAAGAATATATGGACCAGATTGCTGGTCTCTTCAACCAGAGACCAGCAATCTAAACAGTAAAGTGCTGGCTGAATTCATGCCAAGTTATGCAGAGAAGCTATAGGAGAAGTGCAAAAGAGCAAAATATATTCCTGTGGCAAATAAGATAGAAATAAGTGTTCTCTGAAAGTAGAAAAAAAGGGAAAAAGTTATTCACAAGTAACTGAAGTTATTTTTGGTCATACAGAGAGGAGAGATGAAAAGATGAGAATACTGTTTAAGCTGGTCTGCTCTATTATAACAAGCCTTTCCTTCAAACATGGAAGAATGGAAGAGACGTCAGCTCTAATTATCTGACGTTGCTGTGTTATGGAAAAACTATATTATGGATGGATGCCATAATCTGGGTGCAGTGCGGAGTTGTCCAATAGTCAAGATCTGTCAGTACTGGATAGATAGATATCATGTGGTCTGTCCTCCTCAGGTTCGAGAGGCGTCTTTATGTCTGTTTGTGAAATTGATTGGGAGTAAAACAGAAATCAATAACCCATTGAACTTATCTTCAGTTCATGGATGGCCAGCAGGCTTAATCTTATTTAATATATTTTGCCCCCAAGTGAAAGAGAAATATAACCTCAGTGTGAACATTAGCACCAAAAGGTTCAGAGTGAGCACATGAAAGTCTGTCCGTTGCACGGAAACTAAATGTCGTGTGAGGCTGGAAAAGAAACGTTCTTGTCATTTGTTAGGGTGAATAACTCTGCTCTTAAGAAAAATATCTAAGTGTCACCAGTGTCTTGTTTAGATTCTGCTGATGCCAGACTTATGCAACACTTAGGTGGCATAGATTTCAATGAGAAATGAGACGGATGCGAGTTGAATGGGCCAGTGAATGTCTCTGGGCCTAAGAAAATCAAACTACCAGTGCAAAGGGAGGAGTTTTAATACCTCGGAAGCGGTAGATTTGTAAGCTGCCCGTTAAAATTGTAATAATGAAGGTGGGCTGGCTTGACTTGATGGCACCATCTTAAGGATAAATGCAATAGACTTGCCATACGTATTTGAATAAAAGAAGGAAATGACACTTAAAAAGTTAAAAGAGAGGAAATACGAATTCACGTTTGCATATGAAATACATCAAATTCTGGTTTGGGCCCGCAGTGCCAACAGAGGGTGGATATAATAAAAACCACAATGCAATGATATCCACTGCATACACATGCATGACTTCATAAAGCATAGCAGCTGCATTCTTAGTATTCCTAGAATCAAATAGGTTATGATTCACCTCCATAGCAGAGTGCTGCTGGATCCAGAGGCGTTTTATTATCATCCATCCTCTCTTAATAAACAATAAACGTAATAAATGTCCCACAGTCTACAATGGAAGCCATATAAATGCTGATTCAAGTCCTGGTAGCTCTAAACAAAGAGTACATCATGATGGAAATGGGTGGACAGTAACCCAGTGCACGCAAAGCCTCTGCCTTTTGGCATGTTTCCTTTCATTCCGGTAAACATTCAGCCGCTTTTGTGCGGTTGACAGTGTTATGTGAGTGTGAGTCAGGTGGAACTGTAAAAGTGAGGTCTTGTATTCACAAGGGAGGATCACTTTGAATGGCCTTTCGATGGGATATGACAGAGCTTGGACGGCACTTGTGGCAGATCGCTGCTTTAAATCGCAACCTAGATAGCTGGATGTTTTTTCTTCTCTCCCGACTCAAAGTGCATTCTGTTCGCCTTTTCCCTCACAAATCTTCCGCGACAAGATGATTTCAAAATGAGGAAATTGGAATTCCCGGCGTTCTTCCTATTCAAAAGGCAAAGGCTGATCTGATCCCAATCCAGCTGTCTTTTTGTTTACACACGCTTGTACGCGGCATGACAATGCCAGTGTGCAGTTAATGCTTTATAACTGCTTCTAGCAGCAAGGTTGTTTTTGCTCCTGCTTACCTGGTTGTCCTTGAGCAAGATGTTTCTAAAACTACCATCTCAGCCACTTGTTAATTTTTTGTGTGTTCTGCACCAGCTACAGGAGAGTGGAAGTTATAGCTTATTATAATACAATCTTGTGAATGCCAAAGATGTTGAACTCTGGTTTCGCATTAAACAACTGGCCTTTTCTAACTCTCGTATAAAGTATAATAAGCAATCCTGCATATGTTGATGGGGTTTCCAACGCAAATGCCAACAGACACTCTTTAGACGGAGCTCATTTTTCCTGGATGTAGTTATTCTCCTAAAAAAATAACTGTATCATATATCATTATAATACGGGTCCAGGTGTACCATTAGCCTGGTACACAAGACACAAAACTTCATTTCAGGATTTTTACAATTTCATTAAAGCCACAAGCTCTTATTTCTTGGGTCACTGAATTCATGTTATGTTGTATTTGTATATTTAATTATGAAACAGTGGCAATATTCATTTGTAACATTTAAACCGTTATAAAAGAAACATCTCTCCGCCTCGCCATTGCCTTATCAGAGTCCTGGCTCCAGTGGGAGCAAACTAATAAAGGCAGTCGAGGCAGCCTGTTCCCAAGCCATGTGCTCCGAGCCTCTTCGAGGGGATCCTGAGGCATTCACAGACCAGTTGGAATACATAATCCCTTTTGAGTCTTCTGGGCTTCCTCCCAGTCAGACGTGCCCAGAATACCTCGACAGGGACGCTTCAGGGAGACATCTTAATCAGATGCCCCCTCCACCTCTGCAGCCTCCATTCAACATAAAGGAGCAACTGTTGAAAGAATAGGTTAGACGCTGAGATAGGCTATCAGAGAATCTGTGCTCCAGAGCCTTTCCCTGCAAAGAAAACTAATTTCGGCTGCTTGCATCTGCAGTTTCACTCTTTTGGCCACGAGTCAAATCTTGTGACTAGAGGTGAGAGTTGGAGTGTAGATCAGGTGGTTAATCTGGAGCGTCACCTTCAGGCGCAGAGCAAGGCCTCAGAGCGCAGCCACAACAAAGCTGAGTTGAACACAGAGAGAAAAACACAGAATTACTGATGCATTGCGTACAGGCAGGAAACAAGGCACAGTTAAACATTTACACTTGCACAAAGGAGATGGCACTAATGTCCAATTTGCAACAAAGTGTAACACAGCTAAATGTTGCTCATAATCAATTAGGCGGGAGCCTAATCTGCGGTGCTAAATCTCAAATTCATTGTTCTATAAAGGAGCAAACTTCAAATCGTTTGTGAGCCATGAACCATGCCGAGCGGAGACATTTCCCATTTCACTCACCAAGCTGTGAATTAATTGAAGTTTTCTGAGGGCATAACATTAAAAAAAAAACAAGTTATTCTTTGAACAAAGAAAAATAGAAAATCGAGCTCTTAATCTGCCATTAGCTGTGCGAAATGTCAGCAGTTTATTTTCTTTACTCTATTGCAGATATGTTGTCGACTGCATTGTGGAGACTAAACAATCAGATGGCATTGCACTGTGATAACAGTCTGTTTAGTTAAGTAATTAACAAGTAGCACATCAGAAAGGTGTTTGACTAAAGGAAGGGAAATTATTTTCACATCCATGTTTTTTGTTCAGTTTTGTGGAAAAAATAACAGAAGGCTTTGTTTCCACCGTGAGAATTCCACAGGAAGCGACAAAAATGAAAATAACACTTTGAGGACTGCGAAAAAAAAACCCCACCCGCGGCATGACTTTTGTGTTCACAGGGAATTATGCTTGTGTTGCTATATTTGTTGGTGGTTGATGAGTTTGTTTGTGGGTGTGTGAGAGAGAAAAATGGAAAATTGGAAGGAGGAGCAGCGTATATAGAATATTAAGGGGGAAATCCAGTGAAATGCATTTCGCATTTATGGACAACACATTACCATATACTGCATATGGAGGAAGTGAGGATATAATGTGGGTTTGGTGCCAAACCACTGGAGGATGGGTTTAGAGTTATAGACTGGATGGTGTTTGTGATGCTGCCTCGTGGAGTGGTACAGTATATACAGTGTCTGTGCTGTGTTCCCCTCCTCCATCTATACACACTCCCATTAATGTGTGTTACTAACTTGGCAACTTCTCTTTCGTTGAGTTTTGTACTTCCTCGTCTCCGCACTCTTGTCCCCTTTCTCCAGAGCTGTAGAGTCTGGATCTGCTGCCCCATGATCTGGCTGAGCACCCGCCACTGCTTACATTTATTTATATCGTACATCGAGATGTGCGAGCTGCATCGCGTTATGTTCTCCTTCCTCCAGCTCCCTCCGCTTCCCTCTTTTCCCCCCTTTCTCGACCCAACCAGTCGAGGCAGATGGTCGCCTACCCAGGGCCTGGTTCTGCTCGAGGTTTCAACCTGAGAAAAATTAGTTTTTCCTTGCTACTCTCGCCAAGCGCTTTGGGGGGATGTCAGGTCCCTGTAAATAATATTGTAAAGATTACGGCCTACACCTGCTCGCTGTGAAGCACTTGACTGGACTTTAATTTTGTCTAAAATATAATTGTGTGCAGTATCCAACCGACAAACTGTACAGCATGTTACCATGTAGCTGTAACCATACTGTGTTGAAAACAGTACTGTTTGGAAGAAGCTGGGTGTGCAGATGGACAGCAGGGAAGGATTAGGCAGGATGGTGAAATTTAATTTTAATACTTTTTTTCCGTTGTGCAATTTGTCGTTATACAGTATGTGAATCTGTGGTAACTGACACAAACATGTCTTCTGCCATCTGATTCTGTCTGTAGTGGTGGACTGAAAAATATCAGGGTCAGTTTTGGAATCAGATCTCCAGCCCATCAATTAATAGATAAATTAAAAAAAAACTTGCACAGAAAGTGAACATTGTGCAGTTAAAATTAAATTGTTGGATACTTGCCCAGTGGGACAGTGCAAACAGAAACACATAGGACAATACAGGACAAGCTCATCCCTCATCCCAAAGCAGTAAGTGAGAAGCCTTTGTGTAATTTCAATAAAAGCCCGGGAGCTGAAGCCTCATCTTCCACCCACCAACATCCTTCCATCAAGGCTCTCATGGGGTCTGCTTGGTTATTAGCCGCAGCTCCATATTTGTGAGGTGTCACCTGTAATAAGCAGGTTCCAGGTTACCTCTGCCTTTGTCTGTCGGGCTGAATATTGGATCCACAGCTCCCACAAGCCCCCACTGGGACCTTCCACCGCCAGGCCCATCCATTAGCCTGGTACACAATAACGTCACATGCCACAGGAACATGGCAACTCCTGGGCAGGAGCCTTAAGACATGACAGCCTGACCTATATTTGCACATATATCTTCTTAACAGGAGAGGAGGAATTGCTTGATTTGATTTCTGCACAGAGGGGCTAACATACTGGTGCATGGGCGGATGGATTTCAGCGTATAGGTACAAATATTATCATATTAAATAATATCAGTGTACAAGAATTACAACCTTTAAAAAAAACCTGCAAAACAGTGTCAAGCTGTGAGAATGCATTCATTAAATTGGAAGGAAGGAAATGATGATGAGTAAACTTTTAAGTTCAAAAGTGTTGATTACAGTTCATTTCAATGTGGACCGTTAATCTGCGATTACGTTGACATGATGATAGGTGTGAAACACGAATCTCCAAGGTCCTTTCTGTACACTGTAACAACGTTCTGCTGTTTCCAACCTCACCAACGCTGAGGCCTCTTCCGTGTCACTCTGTGTTACGTCTGACCTCATTTGCGATGAATGGCTGCTGCTCGGTTTGTCTGTCCATGTCATTGGTGGGGGTCACTGTTTGGTTCTGTGGCTTGTTACTGCCGCTGTCATCCTTGATCCTGATTGTGGTTGCATGTCTCATGTCTGCAGCGAGTGTTAGGAACCTGTTATCTCTGACTGACTCGGTTGTTGGGGAGGATCAGTTGGATGTTCAGCAGCCGGGTCCAGTCGGCTGGCGTTTCCCAGCCTTTCATGGAGAAAAGGCTTTATCTATATTATTTTGTCACCAGCACAGTTTGTCATGTGAGCACCACAGGATTAATATGAACACAATACCAGGGTGTTATGGTGACGATTTCGTTTTAAATTTTATTATAAATTAGTAGTTTTGAATTGTTTTCATTCCAGAGCTCCTAAAAAAGGGCTCAGAGACGTATGTTGCCTTTTGTATTTCCTCACAGATACCATGGTTGAAATGAAAAAAGAGATTGTGCTGTGTTGTGTTGTGTGTATTTCCCAAATGGCCAGAACACACCCTCATAAAGTCGCACTGGTGCAAAGAAGGACAAGAACAGCACCAGGAGTGTTGTCCATCGATCAGTAAAGCAGGGGAAGAGAAAGGGAAGATTAGAAGAGCTGCTGTTATCAGAGACGAAGCCGCAGATAAACCCCTTGTCATCAGTGCAATATGCTGTGACGCATGCAGTCATTAAAGTCATTCACCAGTTGTCTGGGAGGATTCCAGAAGTTTCACTGAACTCCAGAGCTGAAAATTATTGTTAAATTATTGATGAATCTGCCAGTTATTTTAGGGATACATTTGGTTTTCACTCATGTAAATGTCACCAAAAAACTATATTCCCAATATAAATGCAGAGCACGAAATGATTTTGTCTGACCACCAGTTCAAAACCAGCATATGAGCTTGTGGAGCTAGCAATGAAGTTTCAGAGAAGAATATTTCAGCCATTCCTGTGAAATGATCTCCTTTGCTTTACGTCTATTTACTAAGTCTATGTTCTTTTCCAAAACAGAGAAAAGTACTTTTTCTATTTGTAGCTCGCGCGTCAGACTGCGTATTGTGATGTCGGTCTGTAACTGTGAGCGGTGGCGCATCGTTTCTGACAGCAAAGAGGAGAAACGGGCGGCCAGGGTGATTGCATTAAAAAGGCAGAGAGAGGCAAAGGGTCACTAATGCAGCGAGTGATGTAAGATGCCAGTGCCGCACACTGAAAAATAAAAGCATTAGTTTTAATTCAACTATACAATGAGCTGTTCTGCCGCTGGAAGAGCTGTCATCGACTTGAATTGGACACTAATGCAGTTTAAAGTGAACTGTGTGATTTCAGGGCTCAATTGAATTAATTAATTAAATTTGTCGCCTCGGTTACATTAAAGAACAAAAAGAAATTAACATTGTCCCATAAATGTACACACAGTCCCAGTCTGCAGGAAAATCAGGAAACCCACAGATTTTTTTTTTACGTTTCTCCGAAACCTATTAATTGTCATTTGTCAAAAATATCCGCATGTTGTTCCCTGTTGCGGTGTTTCCTGAATGTGCCAAGGCAGCAACTGTACGGCCATTATTCACTGTGTCAGCACTTTAGTCACAGATCACACATGAGGAAAATAAGAAGAGCTGGCATAATGATCTGTCTGAATGTTGACAAGCGTAGCAGGCCAGATTCCACAACCGAAGCCTGCTATTCCTTTTGTCCTCACTAGTTTTCCTGTATTAGTACCCGCAGCTTCGATTACTGTCAGCCTCGTATTCTGGGTGTTTTGTGTTTGTTTGTTTGTTTGCTTGTTTTAATTCAGTTAGAAACACAAATCAGTTAAAAGCACACATCCATTTGTCATCCATGCCTCTGCGGTAGGCTGCCCCCTGCCTTCCCAGCAAGTATGCTCACAGACATAGCCACACTGTAATGCGATCCACACATGAGTGTTCACAGTGCGAAGCCCGGGTGATGACAGTATTGTGCATTATTGGTGTCATTGCCATGGACTAAATCAGATAAAGGGCTTAAGACATGGAAGCTTTACCTTGCAGCCAAATCAGTGCAGCACTTTGTATAAGGACCATTAGTGCACAACAAGTAATTCAAATAGACTGCTGTGTTATGACAATGGATGAAGATTGTGTGTGTGTTTTTGTTTGTGTGTGTGTGTGTGTGTGTGTGTGCGTGTGTGTGTAGCAATTAGGTGATAGATTAGGAAAGCATTACATGTGTGCTCTGCCTGAACTAATACAAAGCTCCTTTTCAGTCAGGTGTTCATGTGTTTAGTTGATTTCCATGGCTCTGCAGTAATCTGTATGCACGCTCCGCTGCCGTGCTGGAAGGAGATGCAGGAGAGGAATGCTAATTCCCCCAAACCCAGATCTGTGTGGGTAAAGGTGGAGCAGATGGTTCTTAGATATGAGGGTGTCATAATAACAAATCTACTTAAAACAGCCTATTTCAGTCAACCTATTTATTATCCTCCTCTCTTGTCCTTATGTTGGGCTGCACAGCTTTAATCAGTTTCCCCAAACACTGGAGCAACAACGGCATGGAGAAGGATGTTTAGTCTAATCTGACTGGACATGTGTTCACCTGGGCAGGAGGCAGACATGAAGCGGAATGTGACAGGAAGCAGTAGTCTTCCACTGGTGGAAGTTGGGAAATATGTTTCCAGAAAAACAGAAAAATAGGATTCTAATGTTGCATCATGCCTCTTTGATGGATTGCTGCGTGAAACCTATCGAAAGCAACTTTTCACCGCTGTGGGAAAGAGCAGACGTCGTCTCTGCACTTTGAATGAACTGAGTAGATGGCACAGCCAGCGCTCGGCGTCAACACCAGACTTTGTGCATCGAGCGCTGCAGATTGAAGAAGCCAGTCACTGACATCATTTTTTCCTGCCCTGAAATAATTTAAATGGCTTGATCACGCAGTTAATTTCCCTCCTCTGCATCACCTCACGATGTGCCATTCCCATCATGGCTGTCTCTACTTAATGGCAATTAGCACACATGTTCATTGACAATGCGGGTCTCCATGAGGTTTCCGCATTTTTTTCCCTGTTAAAAGGGAATTTTTTCGGCAGTTTTTCCTCACCCTTGCTGAGGGTGGAGGTGAGAAGACGTTGCACCCTGTACAGTTTGTTAAACCCCTATGAGGCAGATTTGTAATTTGTAATTTGTTATATGTGAATATACAATTAAAAAATGATTGAATGATTGATTGATTGAGATGCAACATATTGGCCTAGTTTGATGATAGCGATAGGTTGCTCTGATGTTACAGGATTTCATGTTGATTATAGGAATGGCGTTCAATGCTGGGACTTATTTGAGAAACCCTGTAACGCGGTTGCTAAACAGTCACTCTCGTAGAGCTCATTATCAACACCATCTGAAAAACTCACCACCTCGTCGGATTTTCACACTGACAGTCAGAGACAGGGATGGAGCTGGATTCTCTGGGAAACAGCACAAATGTGTCGTTTCGTGTGAATTGTGGGATGTGTCGGCAGAGTAGGCTAGCGGATGCAGAATCGAACAGTACAACCGACATCAAA